>JAZGTK010022651.1:0-10204 GCA_036877625.1 Ambastaia sidthimunki | reverse complement strand
AAATAATGTTTTGACATCATAAAACATGTTATACCAGCAGCAAAATGTAATTCTATATGGTATGTCTAGTATATGATGTATAAAAATGTGTAATATGAAACAGTAAAAAAAATACATTTTTACCATCAATGTGCCTTTTTTCTGTGTATAAATGTGCAAATAGTTACTGACCTATGCGGAAGTATATGGCTGAAATGGCAAACGCTAATAATTTAGCTGTGGTTGGAGACATAAATAAAATTGGCCATTCAGTACAGAAACTTTCTTAAACTTTGTAAGTACACAGCTTCCTCCAACTCAGAGTTAACAAATAATCTCAGAGTTTCCAACTTTAAAAGGTATAGATTTTTAGCTATAGAAAGCTAAAGATTTTTACTATAAATAAAAACTGCTGGGAAATAGACAAACCATTTCTGTTATATCTCTAGGTGGCGGACCGCTTGTTTTCATCTTTTGGTCAGGATATTCTGGATGCTTTGTACTGGACTGCCACAGAACCTAAAGAGAGAAAGAGAGCTCATATAGGAGTGATCCCACATTTCTTCATGGCTGTTCTCTATGTCTGTATCCTTCACACCAGTTTGTATAAGTACCATACAGTTATATTTGGGTTTGTTATATATGACGTTTGAAAGTAACTGAGACTAGATGTACTCAAAGGTGTTGTAAGGTCTTCTCCTACATCACCACTTTTGAAACACCTCTCGTCCAATCAGATTTAGGAACCTAAACTAGTTTCGTACGCAATAATAATACGAAATTTTGAATAGTTAATAAAAACCCCTTAAGTGTAAAGTATAACAGCTCTGTGCCTCTATCAAAATTCAAACTGATCAAAATTGCTGTTTATCTGAACAACCAAATATAGAAACATTAACTTAGGACAGAACCAATGGCATTAATTTAACAAATGATATTACTGCTGTTTCAATACAACAACACAGTTTCAATACAACAACAGTTATAATAATAATATAATACTATTTAAAACAGCCCTCACAGAGGCTTATGTTTGACATACTCAGGCTCATGTTTGACATACTCAGACACAGGTTATAATTTTCCTTCATTGTTTATGTAGTTCTGCATGCCATATTAATCATGGTCCAGGCCACCACATTGAACGTGGCTTTCAACTCTCATAACAAGTCACTGCTCACCATCATGATGTCTAATAATGTAAGTATATACACAAACACACACACAGTATCCTTGGACTACGCATCCTGCGTACTGACATACACAGTAGTACACACTTTCACACCTCTTGATGTATGGGTTGTGTTTTTTCCTCTTTAAAGTTTGTTGAGATCAAAGGAAGTGTATTCAAGAAATTTGAGAAAAACAATCTCTTTCAGATGTCCAATAGCGGTAAGTTCAAGAATGCTTAATTTTTACCTAAATTAAAAAAGTGTCCTATTCAAATTTTGAATAATAAATCAACTCAATGTTGCGTTCTGTCTTTGTTATTATAGACATTAAAGAGAGGTTTACAAACTACACGCTCCTACTGATTGTCTGTCTCAGAAACATGGAACAGTTCTCCTGGAATCCAGGTATCCTAATAACACCTGATTTCTCATTGGTTTGTCTACTAAAGGAGTTTATGTGTGGATTAATTATTGATTGTTTCTCGTAGATCATCTGTGGGTGTTGTTTCCTGATGTGTGTATGGTCATCGCCTCAGAGATCGCAGTAGATGTTGTCAAACATGCCTTCATCACCAAGTTTAATGACATCACTGCCGATGTGAGTGTAAATTACACGGTGCCAAAGTATTATTTAAACGGTATTACTGTAAACGCAGTACTACCATTGTGGCACTTGAAGAAATTGGATGCTTGGTGCAGGCAGGTCCAGGTTCTGGGTTGTTTCTTTTTGTCTGAGTAGACAAAAGTGTCTCTCTCCAGTAAGTCTTTATAAAGAGACATGGTTCCTTTGGAGGTGTGTCTGCGAATCAGCACCATTCTCTCGGATAATCCTGACTGCTCCACTGACCCAAATTTATCTGTACACGTTTGCCAGAGAGACAGAAGACGCTAGAAAGCTCTCTTTCTAGCAGTGGGATGGAATCACAGCTTCTTTCAGTACAGATCTGATTGAATTGTTGAGATACATATCTACTGTTGCTCAAACAGTAGAGCAGTGTGCTAGCAACACCAAGATCATGGGTTCGATTCCCAGGGAATGCACAAACTTGGTAAAAATTGTGTACTCCTTACAGTACCAAAACCTAAGCAAGAAAAATTTGGTGGTTGATATCGTAAATTGAATTCAAGGATTTTATTAAGAGTATTTAACAAATAAATCAAGTTATCAGCATCTACTGAAACTGTCCCAGAATGGAGGGAAACGGGGTGTAGAGAGAACAGGAGATCATGGTTATAAAATTGTGATTATAGAGAGATAGGAGGAGTAGAGAGATATAAAAAGGCAGAAAGAGGAGTGCACTGTACTTACAGACAGGGATTAGCGACACAGATCTGCTTAGTTTAGCCAGGAAGATTAGTGTCACAACACACACACACACACCCTTCTCAAACCCTTACACTAGCTGACCTCTATACTGTATTCTGTTTAGAGACATTTAAGGATGCTGGTATTTGTGTGTTTTTCTCAGTGCATTCCAAAGATTGTGGCTAAGAAACACAGTAATAAACCCTCTAACATTTAACATTGTGTGTGTGTGTTGCAGGTGTACAGTGAATACAGAGCAAGTCTGGCCTTTGATCTGGTCAGCAGCAGACAGAAAAATGTAAGTATGTTTTTACTGATCATATTAGGGTCCTTTTGTAAGTCAGTCAGTCTAAATGGGCACCTGTTTTTCCAGTCATGCAAGAACAGCACATAACTACTTGAATGAGAAATGTATGAAATCTCCTAATCTGTTTGCCAAGCAAACCTTGGTTGTTTAAATTATGTATCAAAGGTGTTTGGCTATTTTAATTTAAAAAAAGGCATTTTTCTCTCCCGTCTCTGGCCATATTGACTGTTGTTCTGTTTAAGAGCATTTTGTCCAGCTTTATTATTTTTTTTTATTATTAATTAATTAAAACAGCTTTAATTAAGGAAGATTGTGTGTGTGTGTGTTTCAGGCATATACAGACTACAGTGACAGTGTGTCGAGAAGGATGGGCTTCATTCCACTTCCTCTTGCTCTTCTGGTAACCTCCATCTGCTTTTTCACATAAACCACATTAATAAACCTTTCACAGAGTTTACAATGTAAAGACCTGTTTGCTCTGGCATTGCACAGTTATATATGAGTAATATGTGATTGACAGTTAATCCGGGTGGTGACCAGCTCTGTGAAGATCCAGGGTTCTCTGTCCATCGTTTGTGTGGTGCTTTTCTATCTGGGGTATGATGTCATATTTCTTTAATAACAGAAATAATGTAACATTTAATAGGTTTTGTTTCACAGTATGATTTCTTATGTTGTTGCTATTTTCTAATATTGGAAACTGTATATGATCAGAATGTTGCACTGACCCTGTGTGTGTGTGTGTGTGTGTGTGTGTGTGTTTTCAGTATGATCACTCTGAAGGTGTTGAACAGTATCGTGTTGTTGGGTAAATCTTGTATGTATGTAAAAGAGGCAAACATGGAGGAGAAGTTGTTTCAGAACCCCCCCTCTGCCGCCCCCAGCAGAGTGTCCAGCAGAGCCCACCGAACCAAACACACACAAGAACCATCAGGTAACACAACTGAGAACCATAACAATCCTGGAGATATAGAAATACTATAATACCTTTAAAGGTAAACCGGGCCACTGTGTGATCAGTCATTATTTGTAAGATCCTAAATCATTCAAAAGTATTTACATAATTGTAATATAATAATTTTACCTCCAATGTTAATGACACCCTCTATGTTCATATAATGTTAAACATAACTAATCAGTCTTACTGTAACATCAGTAAAAAAATCAGTGATGTGAAAGGTTTTGATTACATTACCTAATTATATTCACACCCCCTCTGAAGGTGAGCCAGCGGGGGAGGCCATGTCTGCGTCCGTTACCACTCAGCCCGCCCACAGAGATGAATGCCCCGCCCCTCAACTCCCCACCAGCGAATCAGACCAGCTCCTCACTACACCAGACGAATCAGAAGACAAAAGCCTTATTCAGGACGAAACTGAACTTAAACACAGAGCGCCCAAAAAAGACTTGTTGGAGATCGATCGTTTCACTATCTGTGGTAATCGTATTGACTGATGAACACGCACACTCAGATTTGAGCGTGATGCCAGGTATGCGCTGAATGCATACCCTTTTTGTTTAGTTTTTTACCTTTGAGCGTGAGCTTATTGGAATTGGGCAGCGAGAAACTGCAGGATATTTATTAATGAGTGATGCACCTAATTTATTTAAGACTTGGAATCAGACACACTCAGACAATCACAGCAACACACACACACACACACACACACACAGTCTTACCCATTTGGAGTCCACCCAGTTATGTTTCTACACTTTCAAGGAGTGTATCATCAGCAGAGGTCAACTTTGGACGATGGAGGACATCTTGGTCCACTGTCAAAAGGGTCCCGATTGAGGAAAATGAGACAAGTGGATGGATTACATTCTAATGTTACATTACTGCCAGATGTACGTTAAAGTTACTGTACTGAAGATTACATTCAGAAGTGAAAAGACAAATTACATTTTAGAGGATTAAGATACTGACAGTTTTATCTGCAGGTCAGAGAGAAAGGTCAAAGTTCATTCATAATTTCTGTCTTATGCCTTTCAACTTTCTGATGCATAACTTCCTTTTAGACAGATTTGGTTCCCAATGGAAACGTCACCCTGTTTTAAAATTGTCCATTATCATTATCCCCATGTGCATCTTTAGACAGAACTTAAAAGCCATCTAATTTATTGAAGACCATTATTTTAAAATGTCAGGGATTTCTTTTCAAATCACTATGTGAGGTAATGTTTTTAAGAACATTGTAAGTAGGCGATACTGATGAAGCACCTTAAGAATTAGAATAAGTATTTTATAGTTCTGCATCGGACTGACTGATGCATGAATTATTGCAAGATTGTCGCATGGAAACTGAATGAGGTCATAACATGTTACTTCACCAGATTTCCAGCGAAACTCAGTGAATATTTTTGTATGTTCCATTGATAATGTATACAGCAAATCAGGTTTTTAACATGGGCCAGGAAAGTAATCTTTTACCCACATCTATGAGTTTTTTTGCCCTTATTGAGTTTTACATGGATGTACAAAGTGTAAGATATTATAACATAATAATACAGGGAACAGATAATAAAAAACAATTACCAACATTCCAACAAGAATATTGACCAAAGCTGAAAATGTAACCTTGATATAATGTAATACTTACAGTAGCAGAAGTATCTATTGACCCAGTTTTGAAAAGTTTGTAAGGGTCTAAAGCCTATTATGCTAGGTAATATAACTCATAGAAGCTATAGGAGCTAAAATATTCAATGGCAATTTCATAATCTGTGAATGTCCTTACAGTAACTGCAGATCATGTAGTGGGCCGTAATTATTTGGAAAATCATCATTTTGAAAGATCACCATTTTAAAATTTGTTAAAAAATAGACCACATTGTCGTAAAATTAATTTTCTTGTGAACCGTACTGTCATATTATGTATTAGTACTGGATTTCAGAACGTAAGGTTTATTTCCCACCTTTGAAAAGATCTTTCATTTCTGTATGTTTTTATGACTACAAGCTTGAATGCTTGTTCAGTAAAAGTTTGAATAGTTTTTACAAAACCATTTCCATTTGTCTAACACAAAATAGCTTCAAACACCACTATAACTGTGTTACAAAGTGATTATAATTTTTATTTTAATCAGTGGGCATTAATCTTAGTTCTGCAAATTTATAATTGCTGACATTAGAGCATCAACATTGGCCTGCATCAATTTTCTGCGGTTTTGATTTTAATGTGTAATTTAGTAACTACATTAAGTTGCAATACAGAATATGCCAAGGAATTCAAAATTACTCAGATGCGCTTATATAAACTGCCAAAATTACATTAAAGAGCATCTCTTTCCTTATTATTTCCTTATCTCACTAATGGGGTTATAATACGTTATATGTGATTTCAGGAATGAGTGTAAGTTACTCATGTATCACTGTGTCAGAGCATTAGAGACACTAACAAACACATTGCAGTGACATCAGAGACCGTTATATCTGCCTGTGCATTGTCAGCAGGAGAAATCACCTTATGACTCTAGAAGTGAGTATTTTTAATTTTGTACTGGCTGTATATCAGCATCAAAGGGGTGATTTTGCTCAAGCATGCGTACAAATACAAACCTTTCTAATTCTCAGTCATGTCAATATATTTAAAAATAACAAAAAAGACCAAACCAAGTTATTCTCAATTTGCTGAATGTGACAGTTTTTTCTCTTTCTGGTCTTTCTAATGAAAATTTTGTCTTATCGGTCTGTTTTCCCTGTGTGTTTATGTATCCATATTAACTTACGCATCTTGGTTGTTACAGATTCATGTTTCCTGTAGAAACTGAAAAGAATGATGATGTCATATCCCTGTTATGGGATGTTTCAGAGAAACAGAAAACTGGGGAGAGAAATCTGGCTTTGTGTTAAATAAAGTTTTGTTGTTTTGTATCCTCTGTGTTGATCTTATTTTCTGTGCTGCTGGTGGTTATAGAGTTTGTTGCCATGGTAAAAATTCTTAATGCTTTTTTATTGTGGAGTCACAATAAAATACAGCACAGCACAGTTTTATCAAATTCTAGAGTTTAAAGAGTTTAAAGCGATTGAGAATTTGACCTGGAATGTGTAAAATTTGATTACAGGGAGAGAATGAATGGTCTTGAATGAGTCTATGACCATGTGGCCAATCTATTTAGAGTTTGAGTTTAAATGCTTAGGCAGTTAGATCTTTAGAAAGTTTCCCACTGTACTACTTTTGAAAATGTTTATATTTTGCATTATTGCATTAAGTCACCATTTTGCCTTACTTGACTCCACAAATGCAAAACCTGATGATCCGTGTTATCCCAGCATGATCTGAGAACCTTCCAATGAACATCTTGTGTGTGTCAGTTGAAGGAACCTGACCTATTGTCCAAAGGAGTTAATATGCTTTAGTGATCTAGACATCGTACAAAAACATTTATTTGCATACCACGTATTACATAAATCATCACAGAAATTAAAGCTATGATGATTTAAAGTTAATTCAAATTCTGTTTCAAATTCAGTCTTTTTCTCTTGTTTTGCATATGTGTGTAACTCCCATATTGGCTGTAATGTCTGACATAATACAAATTGTGGCTCTTTTCTTTTTTTGGCATTCATGTCCATACACACAGAAGCACACAGAGTCTTTTTAACTCGTCCAAATGTAGCTGTGGGGCGTTTCAATGGAGAGAGCCACTGACCAGCCTCTTGGCAGAGCCCAGAGATGCAGTTTTCCCACACTTTTGACTTTTCAGCTTTATGTTAATCAAAAGGGAATACAGGCCTGTATGTAATTTATATGAGCAAATACTGATAACCCATCTACTGCTTTAGTGTGTCAGTGGGAAATATCAAAATAACTTTTCAGACACTCTTTGTCATTGACTGTATCATGAACAAGGAGTCCTAAAACAGACAGTAGGGTCCACACAGAGAAAGATCTGATCTCACCATCTTCTGGGATTACCTGGGGCAACAAGAAAAACCAAGACAGCCTAAATCTCTAAATCCATAGAAACAGTGGCAACATTTCCAAGATGCTTGGGACAACCTGCAGTAACCGGGAAATCACAGTACTTTTTATTTAAACTAATATTTTAATTTCAATAAAAATACATGTGACATGTTAGATGTTATATCCGACTGTTTCATTGAGTCTGACACTTTTTTCCACTCAGGCGAGGAATGACAATAAACTACTTTGACTTGGTTTGAACGGTGATTTCCCTCTGAAGGCTTAACCGGTGCGCGTTCACGGAGGCAGGAGAGGTCTCGCGTGCGCCGTGGAGCGCGCAGCAGGAGGTGCAGGTCAGAGAAACACGGTGGCGGATAATGTCTAAATCATCCTAAGCAATCCAGGTCGCAGGGATGTTTACCATGTTACCACCAGAAAACAAACGGGAGTAAACGCATCAGCTGGATTTTATTTCTATGTTTCCTTCTTTTTTATGGTCCCATTTTATTTTTTGTCCCATTTTTAATTTTCATGTCGAGGACTAAAAAGCATTCCAAAAAACACACTTTCCTTTCACTTAAACGGTTCCCCCTTTATTTCCCTCCCGTTATTCTTTAAAATTCCCTGTAACGGACTAATGGACATGTCGTGGAAAGTGGGAATCCTGCTGTTCATGTACTGGGGTCTCACGAGCAGCGAAACTCGCGGGGATCGCCGGTATTCCTCCCCGCGCACCGAGATGCTCAGAGCGCCAGTGGAAACGTTGGACTTTGGGTTCGTGCCGTCGGTGGTGTACGAAACCCACGCGTATTACGAACCAGGTCCCATCGGTATTCTTTTCCACATGATGCACGCGTTTCTGTACGTGGTTCAACCCAACCCTTTCCCCAAAGGTAAAATCCATGCGTAAAAAGTGCGTAAAAGTTTTCTACTCTTGGCCCTTTGTGTTTGCGAGAAGATGGTTGTAGGGCTTAAAGGAGAGCTGGAGGTACCTGCTTGGTCTGTATCAGGTTCACAAGAGTCAGTTTTTGTATTTGTTGGCCTGCTGCTTTGTCATTGAAATATTGTGGTGTGATATATGTGAAGCTATTGTATTCAGAAGTTAAATAATGATTGTTACTTTATTTTCTGAGCTTTCAGGACCTGTGGATAATGATGGTTTGGAAAGCTATAGGATTACTATACATTAGATTACAAACTGGATCACCTGTTGGGTATCACTTTATTGTTTGTAGTAAGCGATTGAAGTTCTGTTAACATACAGATGTTCCTGGTGTAATAAGACGTTGATTCTCAGTTTATACAGTTAGGTATTGACGAATGCTTAAAAGAGTGGATCTGCTTGCTCTCTCTCTCTCTCTCTCTGTCTGTATCTAAGGTCAAGCTGTTAGCAGGTGGGGTTCTTTGTAAGGTCAGTATGTTGAGTATAAAGACCACTAGCGTGCTTACGCGTGTTTAGAGTAGAATAGGATTGCACTGTTAAATCCCTGCTGTCTAACCAATTATCTGATCTGCTGTATGAGTCACCTGTCCAATCAGGTAAACCGATAATCTCAGTACCATATGCTCTAGGTATATGTAATGTAAACGGTTGTTCCTGGCAACACCTGAGTTATATATATACAACCCAAACACAGAAAACTATTTTTGCACATTCTAGACTCCTGATTATAAGTCATTGAGTTTACTGCTAAACACACATCGGAAATGGTGAAATGGGACACTTGACACTGTTGTAACTGGTGGATGTGGATTAAGTAGAAGAAACACGTCAAACTCAAGTCACTAACAGACCTTATCTTCTCAGTTCTAGAGTGTCTCTAGAATTGTGTTCTAGAGTGTCTCTAGAGTTTTAGTACTAAAACATTCCTTGCAGATTGTAACTCCTGATCTTGTTAAAAGATATTTCTGATGCAGAGTTGAGGCTGGATTATGAAGCATTAACATTGAGCAACTAAACCAACATACACAAACATGGACATACAGAACAGTGTAAAAGTCTTAGTCCACCCTTAGATTTCAGCAGTGGTGTTTAAGCAATGGTATAATGACCATATATAACTATTTCTCAGTCACATTTATATGTAGGACAGGACTTTTTATGTAGTATTAAAAAAAAAGAAAAGAAAGTATTTATTCTGACTTTTCATTACACAATATCAGGTACCTAGAACCCGGTTAACCTAAATGGAATGAAACCCTAATTTCTAATTTTAATCTGATGTCTTTTAATCTAAGATTCCCAAATGTGTCCAAGATGTGCTTAATGCCAATGGATATCGCACTAAATACCGATTTTGCCTGAAGGAAACCATTTTGTTGACTTTTTTAGTAAATTTTTTGCCATTAGAATGTTTTTTCACTAATTTATTTTTTAGTTTTGTGTACATGTTTCCAGTATTTCCTTTACCTTAATAAAAAGGAGAAATTCAGATGGTCAGTAAAACTTTGCTAAAACAACAAAGCTAACGATGTCCTTAGACTTTTGCTCACTACTGTATATACAGTCGCTTCAGGAATTTCTGATGTTTAT
>JAZGTK010022650.1:0-10204 GCA_036877625.1 Ambastaia sidthimunki | reverse complement strand
CGCGGCTGTCGAGCGCCGCCATGTTCGGTGTTTGTCTGTAACCTCCCGCTGGAAGATATAAATTATCAACATTTTTACACAGTTCCGCCCCCTACCTTCCTAAATTTACCATAGTTACTCATTAAACATTTTAAGAAGCTTTAATACTCTGTCATTTTGTTATATGTGCTAATTTTAAGATAGTTATTAATACCAAAATGCTGAACTGTTATTGTAGTAACTATGTAGTAAGAAAGGTACATATTTGCACCACCGCTGCACTTTAATCAAATTAAAGTGCACTTAATTTTTTACAAATTATACGTAATATAAAATTCATTACGAATAAGTTGAATGACACTTGCAAGAATTTATGCATAACGCATTGGTAAGAAATTAGTGGCTGAGATTTTATATGCATTGCAATACAGCAGCCTGCACTGTCAGATTTTGTAGACTTTGTACTGTTTATCGTCAAACGATTTTACATTTCACAATTTCATTCTCAAATATATCTGACATTTTTATTGGACATTTTAGACTTTGGTAAAAAAGAGATTATGAGTAAAAATCGGCGACTATTTTTTTTAAAGATAATATACATTAACAGAATCATGTTTGTGAGGATTGGAGATTGTGGGACATCCAGACTACCCAAATGAATCAAATATGCACAAGGACAAAATCTAAAAATAAATAAATAATTCTTATATTATTTTATACTTATATTATAAAACAATAAAAATATTCTAAATGTATAGAGTTTCATATTAACTTTAATTAGTTTTAACATAATATTCAATTACATATTAACATAATTACGTTTATTTTGCTGTTTTATTTTTACCAAGCTATTTGAATCTGAATCTAAAGCGCGTATTATAAAGACTTTTATTTTGAACGGCGTAGAAATACGTTATTATGTCTTATTATTTTCGTGGCTTGTATTTTTTGTGGCCATCTTGGGGGTTTTAATCAGCGTTTCTGCCTTCACATTTCAGAGGCGACCCGGTGAGACCCATGATCTGTTTCATTTAAGCGGCTTTTTTCGGGGAGAATGGGCTGAGGTATGCTCGGTTATACGCCTCTATCTGCTGAAGGAAGCGCCGTTGATTTTGTGTGTGTGTAGTGGATGCACCGCGTGATTTTTGGAGAGATGTCTGCCGCAGAAGGGGCGCACAGCCCGGACAGACTCAATCAGTTTGAGCGGCTGACTGGAAGGCCCCCGCTAAGAGCTTCAGGTCAGTGTAGATGAATTAAGATCTTAAATGAAGAACAAACAAACAAATAACAACACATTAAAAACGTTTCTGTTTCTGTAACATAGTATGTTGCACAGTTACTTTGTCTCGTGCGCTAGCATCTAGCGCTAGCCGCGTAGCTAAGCGCTTTGTTTTGCTAACAAACTTTTCAGGATTGCGTATTTAAAATGTTATTTGTATCATATGTTGTCCGTGAAAGTGTGTGTTGTGGTTGCCATTTGATGTTAGTGAAGGTGTTTCCTGTTAATAAAGATTTAGGTATTAAATAATGCTAGCTTGAGCATGATGCTTAATTTACGTAGCGGCTACAGCTGTCAAACTTTATTGATGGTAAATGAAATGTATCATTATTAATAAATGTCATGTATTTATTTGTTCGATGGTGGATTAAATAATGTTATCAAATATTGGCCATGTTGTCAGGTACATTTTACTGAGCATGTTTCTTTTGAGTTAAACAAAAGCTATTGGTTTTAAGCTTTATTTGAATGACTGTGTACGTGGTGTCAAAACAGTGTATCGTTTTGAATGAATATTTATGTGTTGATGGTGCTTTGTAACAAAAATGTAGCTATTTGTTCTATCTCTGAATCAACAAACATGTTTGCAATCATGTATGGCTTGTTAATCAGCTGTCCAAGTGAATTACATTATATAGAAAGATTTATAGGGAATGTTGTACCTAAAATGTTTATTCACATTAGATAGAAATTGAGTTTTGAAGGTTAAATCTAAATTATTTGAAAAATGCATGTGGCAAGGCTGCCTCAAGCTTGTACATAAATTACTCTGTTTAGTTTACAGTCTACAGAAATGTATTTCATTTGCCCATTTGTTTGATATGTTAAAGAGTGTTAAGAATCAGCACATGGGTAAATACAACACCTTTGGTAAATATAAGCCATGCACTGAGGTATGATCTGGTTCTACTTAAAGCCATAGTGTATGTACCTTAAAACTCTGCTCTATAATCCCACAGTGACAAACACATGCATAGTCATTTTAGGCAACTCTAATGTGAAAAATAGGGAAACTGATACAGACCTGTCACATTAATGATATTCAAACCACCCAGCAGTGTTTAGAGCCTCTAGCTTCTATATCCTCCTTCCTGTTTATATAAGGGGAGCGATTAAAGGTTGTTTACACAAAATTCAAAAAGGAAGGAATCCACATGGTCTAAAGGAATTCATAACAAGTGATATGGTTTAAAACAATACACAATATGTAAAAATAATGCCTTTACTGTGGTTTGTACTTAACATTTTAGTTTGAATTTTATAGATTCTGTGTGCATGCATAATGTTCCAAATCTTTGGCTGCAGAGGCCAGTAACAACTTCAGCTTTTACCAGCTTTATATAGGAAGAGCCAGCTGGTTTATTACATTTACTGGAAATGGCTTCAACAGATGATGTTTTGCATATTTTTGCGACTCTAAAAGGCTCAGTTTCAACCATGTGACTTGCTTTTCATTTGGTGCAATGATTGTTTTTTGAAGGCGCTTAATGGTCATGTTTTATTATTGACTACTTAATTAATATTGTTTTTGAGCAAGGAGCTTTATAGCTTTTGCCTGGCAGACAAAAAATGAGCCAAGTAATTTATTAAAGCAAAGTAAATGGATTATCAATGCGTTTACAATTGTGTTCAGCAGTTTGTTACATCCCAACTTTTGCATTTGCTCAAAAAGGCTCTTTTGTGCTTTTGTATTTGCTGTGCTGTGCGAAACAAAGTAGTTACTATGTTTTGAGCTATGATGTAAATCTAAAGACTTTTCTGATGCATATTTATCTTGAAACCACAAGAATCTTATTTAGAATTTTGTAAAAAAAAAACTTTGTTTTTCTGTTCTGATAAAGAACATAAAGAAATCTTTTGGCTTTCTTGTCTTTAATCTTCAGGCAGTATTGTTTTTTCCAGCTCTGTTTGAGCTCTTTGTCACATGTACGTACATTTGTTTTCATTTTATGAAATCACAGTCGGTCATCCAGCATGTTGTTCATGACTGAGTGGTTGTGCCAAAAGCTATTTATTTCATGTAGATCTGGGGCAGATTATGACTGTTATGTATTTTGTTCTCTCTGAATGGGTTTTTAAATAGGAATGAATGTTTTCTGTGTCTGTTGAACTCGTTACTAGTGGATGAGGAGTCACAGAATGTTGTGCATAAGATGTAACACACCACCTCACGTACTTGTACATAAACTTTCATTATTTTAAAACCCCTTTTGTTGCCCCTTTGAAAAACGTCAGTGTCCGAGAGTTTGTCCAGTATGTGTCTTTATTTTTTTTATTTTGCCATTGTCCTTTTGTTGTTGTTTTTTGTTTGTCTGACTGCCGTAATTGTGGTAACAGGCTCTAAGAAGAGAGTTTGCTGGCTACAAGCTCGAAGAATCCTGGGCCAGCCCTGCCCCAGTCTCCGGATCCCTAACAGGTTTTTAAGAGAAGGTGGGTAACAGGCCGTCTGCCTTTAACTGAACATAAAAAGCGAGTGGGGGCAGATTTGAAATTGCACGCCTCCCCCATGCTGTTCTCACCCCCCCTCTCTTCAAAACTTTTCTTCACTGTGGTGCAAAACAAAAAATCTTTCCCCTGGGCGCTTTCTGCTAAGCTTTTATTGTGGCAAAGCTGGGGCAGGGTGGCTTAGGTGCTACAAAAAGGAAAGGCCAAAGTTTTCATCCAGCTGTGAGTGAGAAACGAGTGAGTTTTGGTCGCTACTATGTTATTTACCCGTGTCAGTTTTTTCTGTTTCCTTCCATCCTTGTAAAATCATCCATGCAATGTCCCAGGTGTTCAGATGCAGCATCCGGGTTTCAAAGCAAATCCGGTGCCAGGAAATTTGCAAGGGTGAGGCTGCTAGCTTGTCCGTTCCGTAGTTCCGTTCCGAGCAGGTTGAGTGAAACGTGTCCAAGATTCACTGGTGAATTGAACAGTCTGATCTCAGGATGGGTGTTACCTTTTCTAAAGAGAGCATTGTGTTCACATTTTGATTTGGATCTTGTTTTGTCTTCAGTGTGAACTAATGATGTAGTTTCTATTAAATTTTACAGGTGAGTGATGGAAAACCAACTCAAAAGTGCCTTAACGCGGAATATTATTAGGAAAGTATTGCACTATTGCAAGTAGGACTGGATCAAATTTTTCCTCCCACTTACATTATTCCTTATCCCGTTTAAAAGATAAGCTAGCGCAGTAAGGACTTCTGATCTGAGCTCCAGCTGTGCCTCATTGTGGCTTCTCATCAATAGGCTACTGTCTCTCTCTGTAGGTCACAGAGCCCCTCCAGCTCGGAGCGGCCATCGTTGTGTAGCCGACAACACCAACCTTTACGTGTTTGGAGGATACAACCCTGACTATGACGAATCGGGCGGTTCAGAGAATGAAGATTACCCGCTCTTCAGAGAGCTGTGGAGGTACCACTTCGCCACGGGGACCTGGCAACAGATCCGCACAGAAGGATTCATGCCCACCGAACTGGCTTCCATGTCAGGTAATTGAAAACTCTATTACACAGGAAGTTAATTACACAGGCTGTTACATGAACATCATGTCCTAATAAGGTGTGATGGATAATCATATCTGTTCTGTGTTGATATGAGTTTTTATCCCTAATTGAGCATGACAGAACATTTTGTTCTGCTGGATGGCTCCGCCCACAGTGATATCTCATTGGGCCACAATCCAGCTTTGCGTGATGATTGGTTGTGGTTTAATTGCTCTGTGCGACAGTTCAATTTCACATGATGCTCAACATGAACGAAATAGGAATGTTTTAGTACTTTTATTAATGGAAGCATTATTTTGTTGTTGCATCTGTAAATTGCCTCGTTGAATCGTTTAATGATGGACATGTTTTATAGATGAGACAAATATTTTAAACTTCTAACTATCTTCTGTAAATGTCACACAGCTGTTTTGCATGGAAACAATCTGCTCGTGTTCGGTGGGACTGGAATCCCATTCGGTGAAAACAACGGAAACGACGTTCACGTCTGCAACGTTAAATACAAACGATGGTCACTGCTCAACTGCAGGGGCAAGAAACCTAATCGAATATATGGGCAGGTGAAAAACATCAAATTTGTGATTTAGTAACCTTAAAAGTTGCTCAGTGTCTATCAAACACATTTGGATTTGTTTAAAATTTGCCTATTTTCGTGCTTTGCAGGCGATGGCCATAATAAACGGCTTCCTGTATGTGTTTGGTGGTACAACGGGCTACATCTACAGCACGGATCTGCACAGACTGGATCTGACGACACGGGAATGGATTCACCTGAAACCTAACAATCCTCCGGATGACCTTCCAGAGGAGCGGTGAGTGACCTCTGACCTTTGGTTTGTGGTTCAGTGGTAGCTGAAGATGTTTCAATGGTTTCACCTGTGAATATGCTTGATGCTCAAGTTGCTGCTTTACAGAAACCGATGTATGTAAAATAAGTTCTGTTGTAATGTGCACTTCTGTTTCCTATAGATATAGACATGAGATAGCTCATGATGGGCAGAAGATATATATTCTCGGTGGGGGAACCTCCTGGACTTCCTACCCTTTAGATAAGGTACATGGCTTCTAGACATGACCAGTTTAAACGGTGTTAACTTATACCTGTTAATGTAGTCACACAGAACATTGGACACAATGTTTTCGTTTCAATTGTTGTATCAGATACACGCATATAACCTTGAAACAAATTCCTGGGAGGAAATCATAACTAAACCTCATGAAAGAATAGGTAACAGTTTTGTTTTTAACTTCTATTTGACATCTATTGAATGGAAAGCATACAAGCTTTGTATTAAGCAGATATTTCATGCTTTTTTCTTTAGGATATCCCGCCCCTCGGAGATGTCATAGTTGTGTTCAGATTAAAAACGGTAACTGGTTATCA
This sequence comes from Ambastaia sidthimunki, assembly GCA_036877625.1. Lineage (NCBI taxonomy): Eukaryota > Metazoa > Chordata > Actinopteri > Cypriniformes > Botiidae > Ambastaia > Ambastaia sidthimunki. Next base: position 4,072 of record JAZGTK010022650.1, on the reverse strand, counting down.
CTATTGCCATTGTCTGGAATAGCCCCCAATGCCCCTTTGCTATATGCATTTCGGTGGTTGTACTCTTGTTATTGTGATGCATTATGGGATTGAATGAGTCCAACATAATTTTGGACACCCTTATAAAACGGTTGTCCCTACAGTGCAATAATTCAGGGTATAGGGGGCTATTTTGGATAGCCCCTGTTGTTTAATTACATGGCGTTTGCAGTTTATATGGCAACAATTTATTATTCATTTCTATATAGAGCTCATTGTTTCTTGGCTGTTGGTTTTTTTTTTGTGGCAGATGTATTTATATGTGGAGGTTACAATGGAGAAGTAATACTAGACGACCTGTGGAAGATCAACCTGCAGACATTTCAGTGGAACAAACTACCTGCAGTGATGCCCGAACCCGCGTACTTCCACTGTGCTGCTGTTACTCCGGTCAGTTCACACTAGTTCACACCCAAATCAGATTTCACTCTGAATTCTAAAGTCACTCTGAATTCTAAAGTCACTCTGAATTCTAAAGTCACTCTGAATTCTAAAGTCACTCTGAATTCTAAAGTCACTCTGAATTCTAAAGTCACTCTTCTTTCATCTCAGGCTGGTTGCATGTACATCCATGGTGGAGTGGTAAACATCCACGAGAATAAGCGGACTGGTTCCTTGTTTAAGATCTGGCTGGTGGTGCCCAGTCTGCTGGAGCTGTGCTGGGATCGTCTGCTCAAAGCTTTCCCACACCTGACCCAACTTACCCCAATACAGCTGCTAAACTTGGGCCTTACCCAAGAACTCATTGAACGTTTGAAATGAAGAGGAGGGGCTGCGAGCGCAAGAGACCAGTTGTGTATGTACCATTCGTGAACATTTTAATTTATTTGAAGCTGATCACGGGCAGGACTTGGACACCTTGAGCCAACGTGCGGACGAAAGCAACCTGACTTAGGAACCCCATCCTGCTTTTGCAGGTTTCCTAAACAGCCCGCCTTAAAACCAAAAACTATAGGATGCCTTTTGAGTTTTTTTTTTTGTGTATGCACCTTTTAAATGTTTCAAAAACAATACAAAACAATTATATCCATTATAGAGAAGGTTCTTCTCAAACACTATGGGTCAGTGACCTAATAATTTTTTCTTTTTTTTTGTCTTGAGATTGTAATGTTATTTATTGGCCTTCCGAGTTGTTTTAACTGATCTTAATTGTGTTTTCTTCCTCTTCTGTCAAAGAATTGTTTTATGAATTGCCACAGCATGAACATTTAATTGGCAGTGATGTAACTGGGGCTAATAACCTTCAATATTTCAGCAAGTCCTCTACTAAACAGTTCTAGACTTAGATCTATCAAAGACTGGGATTGAGTTTAAGGTTTTACTCTACAGATTCATGAGAAAATGATGCAAATAAGTGCCAAGCAAGTACTGAAGACTTTTGGTAGCAGTGAGTCTGTCTCTGCAGTCTTTGATGCAAATGTGGAGTTTTGTTTCAGTTGGTGACTTCCTTCTCAGATGCTGTTGCTCAGATCTGCAGAAACATCTGCATTTAAGGATACAAACAGACTGAGTAATGTTTAAACATAGCTGTACAGTCATTGCTGAGCTCCATGTGTCCCCTGATTTTTGTAAACCAATCGTGACATCACTGTGAACAAGGTGCTCCTTAATTTTCTTTTAATGCTTTTACTGAAATAAAATCTGTTTATTTCTCTTTAAATCGATCATCCCTTATCCAAATATTTGACTTAAGCCAATGGTAGAGACTCATTTCAATTGATCTAGTGCCTTTCCGAGCAAGACCTGATATGTAATGCGCTAAATTTAACAAAACCAAGCCTTGCTAATCGCACTTTAATTCAAATTACACTCTTAGACAAGCCGAATTTTTAGGAACCCCAAAAAAAGAAAAGTGTGCACTTACGTCTAGCTTTTTAACTTAATAAATCTTCAATAGGTTGAAACAGTCATGCCTGGTCAGCACAATGCTAAAAGTATTTTGGGCCTTGTGTATATCTGTACAGTCTGAGGAAAAAAAACATTAGCAATAATGTAGCCTAGCATCTTTTTACTATGCTGACCTGTTAAAACAGTATTAATGTCACATGATTTCAAAACCTCACCCGTTTAAATGCCAAATACAGCATCTTGAATTCAAAGCTAATGCATTTTGCCTCATTGGATGACTTAGTTATTTCAATAACCTACATATTCACAATTTGTGGCCATTTAACTACTTTATTAGACACCAGCAACTGATGTAGTTGAGTAACAAAAAAGGTTAAACATTCATAATGGCTATTCTACATCCTACAGTGCCATTACAGCTTCTGTCTGTTTTTTTGTAGTTGTTTATAGCCGTCTTACGCCATCTCTGGCATTAAAGCAAGGTCACATATGTGCATATAATATATGCCTGTCCATCCACATTTCATTTGTGCATGACTGGATTCCTGGTTGCATGGGTCAGGATTAATGGTGCTTATTGTACAGGCTGCGTTCAGACCACGACAACTTATTTCCAGAATCATTTTTATCATGCGTTGAAATGTTTCACACTGCATTGTGAGACATTTTGCATTTCTTTGTGTTTTGAGACAAGTCGCTGCCCTGGACAGTTGTGTGGCAAATACCTGGTACCTTTAACTTGTGTACCAGTTTTGTGTTTTATTGTTGAAAGATTAATAAACATGTTCAAACTGGTGATGGTTTGTTTGTTTTAAGACATGTTTGCACACACAAAGGATTATGAAAGGAATACAATTTTTTTTATTATAAACTGCAACATCTATTTTCATGGTGTAAGTGTAAAATATTTTTATACATATTTTTAATACACAGTGAAATTACTCTCAGCTCCAGCGTATTCAGGTTCATATATAAGAGCTCTGACGTGCTAGAAAAAACTGTTCAAAAAAAGAACCTTCAGTGTAAATAAGACGAACATGCACAAATACAATTTAAACATTTGAACAATAAAAAAAATGGAAAAACTCAGTATTTCTCAGCAGCCGAGGGGAGCAGGTGCAAAAAAGTACAAGGCCAGTAGAATAAGATAAACAATAAACAGAGCAGTTCCTGTACAGAAACATAAAAACAGAAATTATGATTTTACATAATGCACTCAACCAAAGCATATGCCATAATAAATATACAAGTATTCAGAATTAAATGCAAAAATAACACAAGGTTAATTGGTAATCTTTAAAGATTCAAACACAAATACTCTTTACCTCTGTGTCAAGTAGTCTTTGAAAACACTATTTTAAATACCACTGTACTAATAGCACTTACCCTGGAAATAATCAGACTTTCCATCCATAAATATGTAGTTGACCAGGATAACACTGAAGATACTTGCCCACAGATGCAAATCACTGAATATAAGAACGAATCCAACATCCTGATGGGAAACAAAGAAACAATATCATGCATATCTGTACCACGATACAGAATGCAGTGAGAAAAATTCATATGCTAGAGTGTTACTTACATAGAAAGCATTGAATAAGATCAGTAATGGGATTTGCAGCATGCACACCTGAACTGCAATACAGCTTCCCACTTCCAGACTAAACAACAAAAACAATTCCTTACAGACACATCCAGATTCCATATTAAAATCCCTGTTTTAGCACAAAGTATTTTAAACCTGAGACTGATGTTGTTCTGAAGAGCAAACTGGATCCCGTTGACAATCTCCGGAAGTTCAGGAACCATGGCTAACACGGTAACTCCAATAAAATACTGCAACAAGACAGCGGTTTTAATGTAATGGAAGTTACATAGAGGAAATGCATTGATATGTATGTGTATATAGTATCTATTGCTTCCCTTCTCACCATTTTTTGTTATTGGCTTTTTTGTGTGTGCGTGCGTGCGTGCGTGTTTTCTATACAATTTTTGGGGCTTTTTTTTTGTTTGAAATATAGTATTTTTGATGACAAAAAAATTCTGAACATTCTGAATCTAAAACATCTAGAATAATGTATCTAAAAATCCAGTATAATCACACTAAAATCTAGAAATCTAAAAATACATTCTACGTTTGAAATATGAAATACAGAGATCAAAATGGCACAAAGGGATCAAG
>JAZGTK010022649.1:0-10205 GCA_036877625.1 Ambastaia sidthimunki | reverse complement strand
GTCTGTCAGTACACGGCTAATCACTTTTTAATTTGCTGGTCTGTCTACACTTTGTAAAACACACAAAAAAAGGGACACAAAATATCTTACCTGTAGGTCTTCTGTTTCTGTTTCTTCTGAGTTCCATAGACACTGAAATGGGACACATTGAACCAGCACCATGATGAAAAACGTACAAAACACATGTATAAAATCCCACAAACACACAAAATAAAGTTCTTCTTGGCTCACTGCGGCTTGTCTACTTCATTTTGTCATGTTTCTTTATTGGATTGTGTGACCCGTGTACGTTTGTGTCTATGCAGGCTTGGTCTGATTGTTGGACTTTGTCCCCTGGGGAGGTGACATTGTCCTTGCTCATACGTGTCCAACCTCAGGCTGAAACTGCACTGAAGCAAACCTGCTAATCATATAAAACAGCTAATCATTAACTGTACCTGCTGTCATTGTGGAGTGTCACACAGCTGAACTTTCCATGTGACACTGTGAAAAAATTCAACTCAGAAACAGTCTTATTGGATGAGTTGACCGACCAATCAAGAAAGAACAATAAAACGAATTGTTATAATAGAACAAGTTTGAACTCAAGTGTTCCTTTAGCAGAATTTGTCCTGGATGTTCTACAATGTTATCTGAGATTGAGGTTATGGTTGCATCAGAAACCAGCATCCCCTGTGTGATGAAACTATGATGCAAGACTTAAAATACTAGAACAAATCTTAAGACTTTCTATGTCAAAGGTCAAAATTGGGTTTTTCATAATCAATCATGTGACATTCAACAACCTGTCGTCTGTCTTGTACTTTTAGACATATCAAATTCAGCCAGACAGGAAAGTACCTGCCCAGACTTGCTGCTTATTATCCATTAGAACAAAACAAACAGTGAACCAACATTGTCTTGGGACGAAACAAACAAGCCAGCAGCCAATCCAGCCAAGCAAAGTCAGCACAAATCTGCTTCACATTAACTGCTTCCCTGCTAATTATTATTGTTCATAATAAACACCACAGGCCATGTCTTTATGCAGTACAAGGCCACAAAATGCATGTTTAATATCCCTGCTGAATAAAACAACACAAACGGTTTCCATTACAAATAACCATCAGCTGTTTCCATTGAAGGTTGAGTGGCAATTTCAGAGAGGCTAGCAATAGTAACCTAACTCTGAAAGCATCCCCATAACTCCCTTCCTCTTCCAACACATTACCATGATCCAAATGCATAGTCTGACATGCAAGTAGGACATCCTATTATCATATTTAAACTGACGTTTTATAGTCCTGCACCTTCCACAAAAGATATATAAATATATTTTGACCACTTAACCTAGTGATTGCTATCAGAATGTTAAGAGACTATCAACCAGCACAACAAAAATGGTTCTGGAACAAAGTACCTACTCTGCCTTTAAATCTATTAGAACTGTGATTGTTTCTATTGTTTTTTTCAGCAGGGATATATTCTTGTTAGCAAAGAGATATTATCGGTTGACAAAATGGAGATATTTTGTGAATATCTTACCTCCACATTATTGCAATTGGTTGTCTGCATTTGGCTGGGCCTTGAACACTGAGAGACGTGGTCATTTGTTTCATTTTGATGGTACTCCATAGGTTCACAGTTCCTTTCCAGCAAACAGGCTGAAACATCTGAGCCTAAATCTGTTGAGGACACATCTGCACAGTCACTCATGAGGGCTGTTGTTTTGCTAGGAGGCTCAAAACAGTCATCTAGGGTAGAGCCAAAGAAGGCAGGGCAGGACGGGGCAGGGTGTAAAGTTGGGATGTGTTGGTAGTTGTTAGCTTGTGTGTCCTGTTGGGCCTTACTGGATGTGGAGGAAGGCCTCCGCTGACGCTCAGTTTTTGGAAAACAAGGTGTTCTTCGGGAGTAGTCATCATGGAGCTGACTCAAAGGTGACAGTGGCATTTTAGAGGTGGGTCCTGGGCTGTTTTTACATTTCACAGACAGGTCTGTTAAACTGCCCACAAGTTTTCGCAGGTGTCCTTGTGTTCTCATGGGACCTTGGCGTCTACTCGAACTATGGTTCTGCAAGTCAACAGATGAGGAGCTGGCAGCCCTTTGAAGAACTGTAGTACTGATGCATTCTGCATTCTGGGTTCCAGCTGAAGTCGCTTTGCGTCTAAAATGACCCTTGGAGACATGGAGATTTTCTGCACTTTTGCTTAGTCTACTCTGAACCTCAACATTTTCTTGGGTTACAAGGATCTTGCAAGGCACAGTGGACTTCACATTGCTGCTGGGAGAACACTGGGGGGTGGGCACACCAGTAGACAGGCTCTCTGTCTGTCTCTGGACTATGTCAAGCAACGGGATGCGTCCTGCTCTATAAGCTCTGCGGATACTCTGAGAGAAATGGGAATTCCTCTGAAACCCACCTTCTTCCATCTCACAATCTTCATCTTCATCTGAAACCAAAGGAATCTTCCTAGTCTGGGATGTCCCATTTGACACTTTATCACTTTCCATACATGTACTCTGATTGACTGTGACGTTGCGTTTGGTTACCAAGAAACCACTGGTGTCCATATTAACCACTGAGGAAAGATTTCTCTCCTGACTGGCTGCCATAGCAATGCTTCTGTTCTGGATTCCTTGGAGCACAGAAGAACGCAGTTTTTTGAAAGAACCCATAACACGGAGGCTAGACAGTCCAGACCACGCCTGGGGCGTGACGGGTGGACCTCTGTCCTCACACTTTGTCTGGGTGGAAAACAGACGTACGACTCTAGGCTTGGCCTGGCCATTAGCAATCACGGGAACACACTGGGCCTGAGAATTCAGTCTGTTAAGTAGGTTTTCCTCATAGAATGGCTCAGATAGGACAGGCTGAACCTGGTCCCTACAGCCAGACTTGAGACTTGGATTCATCTGCTGCTCCTCTTTGAAAGATTTGTTCGTTGGGTCATTGCTGTGAGAGGAGCCTTGTGAGCCAGACAAAGGAGCCTGCAGAACCAAAAGGAAGTGGACATATAAGGTAACCGTACAGCATACAGTCATACAAACAGGTTTGTTGTCATTGCCCTGCATTTAAGTCTTCAAATAATGAACATAGGAAGTTAAAACAATTCAATGACCTCTTGTTTAGTCTGCAGGAAATTTTACAACACACATCAATGAAACAATTCAAACCTGTGTAATCTGTTTTACATGCACTGTGATAAGTTATATTATATAACTTTAAACTATGTCCTCATACTACCTTAGCTGATTGCTGATTACTTTGACCTTGACCTTAAATGCTAAACATTAGCACAGTTGAAGTAATTCACAGCTTGTTTCTCCACCTATAGATGTAAATGTAGCTTCTGTGTAAATATACTGCACTTTCCTGTTAAAAATCAATAATGAATAGTTTGCTTTAACTGGATAATTAGAGGGTGTCGGTGAATAGCATGAGCATTTGGACTCACTACTGTAAAAGATGGCTATATTTCTATATGCCTGAGAAAGAGGCCCCTCACCAAGCTCGTGGAAGTCATAGCCTGGTGCGACGTTAGCTTTGATGAAAGGCTTTTATGAGCATGACTAAGCAATGAAAATTGCTAATCCTTTGTGATTAATGGAACAAATTGCCCAGTTTTTGGGTTTGGGGCCTTTGGAGGTTGAGCCGTTTTAACCATTTTGCTGCCAGGTTCTCTGCTTAAACAGAATGCAAACAGATACCATGTACTTACACTAGACGATTTAGATGATTTGTCCCAAAATACATTTTTAGAGCATGTACGAAATGGCTCACGCATGAATCCTAGCAGACTAACTACAAAGTGTAGACTATTGCATTACCTACAGACATGTTCCACTATGTCTGAACAACTTGTTCAAACTTTTGTTCAACAAATCAAGAAAAGAAATGGCAAAAGTAACAATGAGTTTCTTTTGTTGCCCTACTGTTACAAAAACAGGAAGTTCCAGATCAAATTCACGTCTTTGACCGGGCCAATGCAGGGATGGTCAGAATGCCCACACAAACAGTCAGAGCAATGCTCCAAAAACATCACAAAACCACAGTGTTCACACCTATCAGAGAAGACAACCTTCATAAAATGGCATATTTTTAGTTGTCTCTGTATATAAAGCAAGATCAGGTAAACAAAGTAAAGTATAAAGAAATAAAGTAATTTAACAGAAAACTTAAACATCACCTTTAAAATCTTTGAGATGTTAATTTATGAAATGTTTTACAGAAGTGTTTAAATCTTTAAAATCTTTCTTTAAAATAAACAACACTTGATTATCATATAAAGCAAGACAATCATAGACAGTTCAACGTAACTTTAGCATCTAACTACTTACTGGTTTCCACTGTATATAGATTAGCGATACGTACCGTTTGTCTTGCACTGTGGGCATATGTTGATTTCAGCTCAGCTCAGTCTACATCTCAAACACTGATTTCTATCAACTCCAGCTACACATGACCACTTAACTCCATCAAAGCATGAGGAACAAGAACTTTAAAACACTGCAATTTTCTCAGTCAACTCTCATACGCTGCCCTTCACGATGTCTCTGAGCTTATAGTTCAACTTCTCTCCTATTTTTCCTCTTTGGCATCATCACTGCCGCCACTGCAAAGTCAGAATTAATTAAGAGCTTAAAGAGAAACCCCTCCGTACGGCTACCAGCTAAAACCACACTCAAAACGAAACTCCCTAAACAAAAAGACAGACAAACATAAACACATACACGCCTACTGGAGCTACTAGCCAACGTGCCTAAACACACCTACAAGTAACCTGAACAGTTCACGCATGCTAACTTCTGACTCTACATTCCTAATGTCACGCACAAACCTGAACGATGCAGGCAGCCACTTTCTCATTCCCGTATGGGGTTAGATTTTACAATGCTGGATAAACTGACTTCCTTCTGCCAGTGCCTTAAAATGATTGAGGTTTAAAAGATTATCCATCTGATGTAATTGCTGATGCCAATGATGAGTTTGCTTTGTACAATCCGAATAATTAGGCACAAGCCCAAAATGATGCTTCCTGACTAAGGAATTTTCTAAGAATAACTAACCACACCGGTTTTGATAATCTGCTGAGCAAGATGAGCAAGACTGCTGTCAAATCACTCAGGAATGATGCAGCTCATGCGATCTTTATAAACAAGTCAGATTAAAATTACAAGAGCTACTATTGCCACAAGAAATTCCAAGCATTTTTACATTTTTTTAAATATTTTTGGCTGACAAATGCTACGCCACATTATAGCTACCCAGACTCTCTGATTTATTCCATGTAAATGATCAGATAGTTATGACCCTGGAGTGAAAAGATCTGAAAACATGTAATTAGCGTCAGACTCACCAATTAATGACCTTTCGGCTGTCTGAAAGAAAGTCTGACTGTGAGAATGTTGAAGGATACTAGAGTTCTTCATCGTCAAGATCCTCCTCACTCAAACCTACACGACTGTTTGAACCACCCCATCTCTCTTCTAATCTGACTATAAGGCTTTATCAGTCTGGACTAGCATCAATATATCTGCATACTGTCAAACACACTCATGTAAAGAGAGAGGGGGAGAGCTGTACAACCATAAACGTACAGTTAAAAGGAGAGTGATTTATTCTTTTTTGTTTGGTTACTGATACCACCTACCATATTATGACCCACTTCTCCTTTTTGTCAGCAAGACAAGGTAGTATTAGTTAAGAGGCAGACACGCCCTGCCAGCTTTAGGCATGAGAAGAGTCAAGCAGTGCTACATGTGAAACCTCATTCATCTCACCTGTCTCCTGACCTGCATTTATCAATTCCACATTCACTGCTGTGAAAGTTTTGCAAAGCTTTTTGAGTGTGAATATCAACATATCTAGGTCCAATTTCATCCCCAAATTAAAAAATACAAGCCAGCAATGCCTGTATATGATTTTTGTCACATTGCTTTCACAACAATTAAAGCTGCAATCAGTAGCTTTCACCTCTCTATCGCCACCTCTGTTTGAAACATGACATTGCAGGCTGCTTTTCCTACGCCATTACATATATTAGTAAAATGAAGCCAAACTGTCATTTCCCAGAACAGCTTACAATTCAAATTATTAATATAAACTTGTCATTGTAAATTAGGTTAAGGTAAGGAAACTTTTTTTGAACACTTATCGGTCATGTACTTGCTCAATAACCGATTTTTGTTCATTTTAAACCCATAAAAGAGTTACAAATTGCAGCTTTAAGCAAAAGTTCACAATGCAGTTTTTTTTTCTTCTTAAGGGTGAAACATGACCCAGACAAGTTGATAAGACTGACGAAATCTGTCAAAACCCTCCTCACTGTGGAGCCACAAAGGTCTTGAAGTTAACACACGGAACTCTAAATTTAACAAATAAATTTCCACTGTTAATAGCATAAATAAAAGCATTCCAGGTTAACTGTGGCAAACATAGCAGGAATTTAAAAACAGCATACCAAAAATATTTTCATTGACAAATCAAAAGAACACTTACAGTAAACATTTGTGTTATATCAGGAATTATAATTGTTGGGCAAGGCATAAGTAAGATTTAGCCTTAATTTATGGTGGAGCACCAACCTTGGCTCAGAAGACACAATGAGGCATAACAGTTTCTTATGCGTGTCTTGTGATAACCAAACCCACTCATTATGAGTGTGGAGGAGTGCATGCCATTGCCTGTGTGTTGATGTCTAACCTCAAAGCAATTGTTTAGAGCAGGAAAAGTGCTGGAATAAGTATTTTAACTATTATGCATTACAAAATGACTGCAGTGAAATTATCTATGACTTATTATGTCAACAGTAGCACGTGGTTTGTACGACAAACGTGCAACAAACCTTAGACAACTCACATACAACCTCAAGCATAAATTATATGATTGGACAAACATATATGTTGTGTTTTCACGAAGAATGTAAAGTGTTTGGTTTTTTGCATTGTACAAAAATCACCTTTGGCCCTACAGTACCACAAAGAAACCATTTCAGGCATGTGAGATCAAAACAAATATTTCAGATTTAAGAGTGCGCCTGGGTGGGTGAATGCGATTACGGGGGGCTTTCCGAGGAAATAAAGCTCTCGTTTATTTGTGAGTTTAATTAACTCGGTCTCTATAAAGCTCTTAAAAAGCAGCCCCCCACCCCAGTATCTCCCTACAAGCTTTGTGCGTTGACACCCCCCGCATCACCATGACAACCAGTGGGTTAGTAAAGCATACACAATACCCCCTCCCTCCTCCCTCTCCCAGCTTCTTTTGAACCCAACAAAACTGTAAAGATAATAAAGGACAAGATCTTCCCAAACTTTAAACTCGTAAATCCACAAACATTGTATATCTAATCTCGTTTGGACCACAAAAGCACAAACACATCTTACCTTTATCATAGTTGTGTTGTGGCGTCTTGGCCCGGTGTCACAACAGTTGTGCGGCATCGATCTGTCCGTCGGCCGCCACTGACTCCTTTAACAGTTTAAGGTCCAGTGAATGAGTCATATTATCTCATATAACTCACATGAACTCATCGGAAATAGTTAGAAAGCCCATAGCACTAAGAAAAACACAAACAACCCGTAGTCAAAGATCTACCGCGACAGGGAAACTTTCCGTCAGCTGTGCTATCCGACCGCTCCCTCGGGCGATTTAACGGCACATGATCGAAATGAGTCGGGATTTGTGAACTGAAACCGCCTCGGTTTAAAGTTTAGTGTTGTTTCTGTGTCGTAGGAAAGCTGTGGGCAGATCCATGGATCATCTGCGCAGACGGCGAGATGTTATTGGACAGCATCGATGCACTTGTTGCGCTGATTGCTTCGGGGCGGAGAAACAAGCGGCTTGTGATATAAGCATTACTACATATCAAAATGCTTCCGTTCAACTACACCTGCCACTTGTTTTTCTTTCAAAAAGGGTTAGACAGGCATTTAGAAAACAATCAAACTGGCTCTGAAGAAAGGCACAGACCAATGCTTTCGAATGCATCAGCAATTTTCTTATGTCCTGCTCAATAAACAATAAAAACTAGGCTTTTAATTGATCAGAGATAATGTAAAAATGTTATTTGGATGTCTTTAGTGTGTTGTTTGTGTCTACAGGGGTGTTTTGGTAGTTGTTAGGTAGTTGCCCACTAAACCCACCTTCAAGAGTCATTGGCTCCTGTTCAGTGTTAATTTTATGGGATTTTTGTGCACATTTTATTCCCAGATAAAAGCTGACACTTAAAAAGTAGCAGTACTTTATTTTGAGTTTAATCCGTTTAGTAACCACCACAAAATTATACATTGTCCATTTTGTTCATTAATGATTCTACAAAGCAAAGTTGCTGAGTTATCTTTTCAGTTTTACACCATTAAAAACAAGAATGTATATTGTATGTAACATAATTTTGTGAATTTAACATACTCTAACATACAGAAGCACAGAATGTGTCATACGTGTCACTAAACTCACATCTCTTTCGAGTAGCTATATTGTTTCATATTGCTTTGTTTATTGAGTTTAATACTTTATGTTGCAAACAGAAGAAATCCAGAAAAAACAGTATCATCATCTTCATCTGCATACAAGCCATTAAACAGCTCCCCATCGGCCACTTGTAGCCACACCTTGTCTCCAGTTTCCAGGTCCAGAACGGCTCCCCCTGCAGCCTGGTCCTCACCACCCTGGTAGTTGTCCATGGTGTGGATCATTCGTTGACCGTTCTTAATCAGGGCCACTTTTACATTACGGGAGTAGACAGTGATGTGGTAGGTGAAAAAATAGGCTCCGCTGATGGCACAGGTGAAGCGTCCGGTCTCTGGGTCATAGTGACCCTGGCGGTTATAGAGGATCTTTTTAAAACGAATTGGTGTGTTAGCTGGAGGTAGTTTGGTGTTTTCAGTCAATCCAACTGAGAAAGCACTTTTTGGTATCTCAGGCATGTCTCCCTTTGGACCTGGCTTCCCAACATCTCCTTTGGAACCTTTATCACCATGAACACCAATGCTACCCTTCACGCCTGCAGGACCGAACTCACCCTTTGGACCGGGGCGTCCTGGAGGCCCTAAAGGACCCATTATGCCCCTGTCTCCCTTTTCACCAATGTCACCTTTTGGCCCCTCAGGACCTTCAGGGCCCACATCCCCTTTAATGCCCTGTGGTCCTGATAAACCCAGCTCTCCTTTTTGACCTTTCAAACCCAGTGGGCCTGAAAAGCCTTGGGGTCCCATTTTGCCAGGTGGGCCCCTTTCTCCATTCTCACCACGCTTTCCCTTCATACCACTCACACCAGGAATTCCTGTGAAAGCACCAACCATTTTCCTAATAAATCAAGAAGTACTTTATTCTAAATGAGCAGTTAGCAGCACAAAGGTTGTGGGTTCGATCCCAGGGAACACAAGTACAGATAAAAATGTAAACCTTGAATTCACTGTAAGTTGCTTTGGATATAAGCGTCTGCCAAATGAATAAATGTAAATAAAATGTAAAAAAGACTAAATTGAACAGGATACAATTGATTTAAAAATGTAAACAAAGATATCAATCAATTTTACCAGGTTCTCCTTTATCTCCTTTTGAACCAGGTTTACCAGCTTCTCCACAGGTGCCCAAGTCCCCTAAAAACCAGCAGAAACATTTTTATGTGTATTGTATGAAATGCTACATCGTTGCATGTAAATTCACCCAAAAATGAAAACGGTTCCACCATTTTCTCACCTTCATGTCATTCCAAATCTATATGTTGAACACAAAAGAAGATGAATTGAAAAATGTCTTAGTGGTTTTGTGTTCATACAGTAAAAGTCAATGAGTGCCATGGTTGTTATTTCAAATATCTTTTTTGTGTTCCTCATAAGCAATAAAGACATACAGGTTTGGAATGATGTGAGAGTGAGTAAATAATGGAAGAGTTTGAATTTTTGGTTGAACCATCCTTTTAATATCAACTGCCAACAAAGCTGTACAAAGCATTCTCACAACTGTTTTTTTCTGCTGTTATCTGCTCTTTTAACTTCTTTTAAGATAAATAGGCACTGATTTACAAGTCAAAACGTATTTGCTTACCTCTATCTCCTTTGTCACCTTTGGCCCCATCTCTGCCATCACGACCTGGCATTCCATTGTGTCCTGGGTCTCCTGGGATTCCGGGGTGACCGTACATACAGTCCTTATTCTTTCCAGAGACTTCCTGCTCTGCAGCATTTACCGATATAACCAGAAAAATCACACAAATCAGTCTATC
>JAZGTK010022648.1:0-10205 GCA_036877625.1 Ambastaia sidthimunki | reverse complement strand
CAACTCATGACTCAGCTTGCAACTGCTGCATGTAGCTGGTAAGCTGAGAATGCTGGAGATGAAACTAAAGATGTATCTCATTGATTGAATAACTAGTTCATGATGATTTTACTGACTGGTAAACTTTACAGTGTTTTGTCCATTGCAGATTCTGGAAACAAACTCACCAGCCTAAAATGAACCAACAATTTTATGCCAAACTTCATCAGCACATGAACATTCAAATGAGCATGATGTGTATGTTGAGGCAGTTATTAATAATTTGCTGAAAACAATTGAAACCAAACAGCTGAGGTCATTGAAAGTGGAATGGGGAAATTACCATAAAAAAGTAAATTTCAAGCTCTTTGTCACCATTGACATGGTCACTAAGTTAGGCTACTCATTTTGCCATAATCCAGACTGTAATGAAGAAGGGAAACCAGTGGGATCCATATGCAGCTTTATTAAAACAATAGTAAACAGGCAAAGGTCAGAAATGGCAAGGCAGCAGACAAAGGGATATCCGTAATACAGGCAGTGGTTGGGGCAGGCAGCAAACAATAAACACAATCCAATAAACAATCAATAACGAGGAACAGACCAAGGTAATAACAGGATATCCAGAAACAGGTAAAACGTTCAGAAATGTAACCATAGGAAAACAAGACTTTGCAATGATACAAAGTTTGTCATGAGCTTATATACAATGTCCTTGATGAATGATTGTTTGCAGGTGAGTTGAAAGGGGCGTGGTCAGCCCCAGGCAGTTGACCCATGGGAATTGTAGTTTTAACCAGATTAGAATTCAGGCGACGGTTCCCGCTGACGGCCAGGAGGAGGCGGTGCGGGAACCTTAGACGTAACACAGACATCTCTTATTGTTTTAATGGTTTGCTTGCAGAAGAAAAGTTGTCATACACCAATAGCCTAACCCTTAGCAATGAGGTTTCCTGCCCTGTATACTCACTGTCAGGTTTATACATCCTATCTTATCCATTTACATCTGACCTACTGTAGTTGTTGTCTCTTTGGTAGAATCTATTTTTTTTTTAATTGTTAATATTAGAGAATGTCAAAAATACATAATATGATTTTAGTATTGTTACCTCAGATGTTGTTAATTTGACAAAATAACTAGTAAAACTTAAACAGCTTTCTTTATATTGTTTCATTATTTTGTGCAGGCTATTCAAAACTGCATACAAAGTATTATATTGTTATATTGTATATTGTCATTGTCACACTTTTTTTATTTGAAGACAAAACCTGTAAAGACAGATTTGCATTTTACCTATACAAATACAAAGAAAAGCAAAATTAGAAGAAAAAATAAAACAAACAACACATTACAAAACACTTGTGAACTTTTCCAAACTTTCATTTTTACTGTTCAAATACGTTTTTTTTCACATGCACAATTAAATACACAGTGGACTTATATCAACTACATTGTAACAATGTTTAAAGGCTGAAAATGGTTAAAAGGTTTTACTATTACATCAATGCAGTAATGAGACCAGACACAGGTATAAAAAAGTATTTTAAACTTCCCATCTGCCACTGTTTCTGGGGTGGGTCGCACACAGGATGTGCAAGGTGCTGCTTGACGCCAAATCGAGAGCCCACCAAGGACCCACCACCCTGCCTTAACGGGTAAGTGGGGACACAATAAGACTAATGGTGTTTCACTGGTGGGGCCAAAAATAGATGAACCATCATAGCATTACTAAATATTATTTACTTTTCCAAACAAAACAGTGAGAATTAAGATGGTAATCACGTTCCTGTTTAGTTTTTTACTTTGGCAGTGACTTTGATTTCATTTCACTGTAGCTATATTTCCCCAAGCTAATGACACAAGGAACTGTATGCTACTACTGTTGAATGTCCTTGGATAAAAACAAATTGAGTGTAATTTAATTAAGAAATGTGGCAGCCATCGAGTTGGCTGGTAAACGGTAACATAATATGTGAAAATAAGTGAGCAATTTCTCCCACTTTAAAGACCTGCAGCAAAATCTTTTGTAATAAGTAGAAAAAACGAATGGTCAGGGACCTCCCACATTAAATCCACATTTAATATGTGTTTTGAAGAAATGTGGCAAAGAAGAACAAAAACAAGGACATGTTGAGGAATAAAATAAAAAAACAGTCCAAAGATAAATGTAGCAAGAAAAGAGCAAGAACACGGTGATGTAGAAAAATGTTAGCAAGTTATGTAATGTTGGGAAGCTTTTTTTTACAATCATAATTATTTCTGTACTAATCATATTTTGACATACTCTATAATACAGTTAACATAGCAGGAGCATTTTGGCTTGTGCTGTGTCACACATAATGGATTCCTTTAAAAGCACTGCTGATCTGAGGTCAGTGTATGTTGTGTGTGTTCAGCTGTAGCTGCTTATGGCTAATTGGAGAGTTCTGCTCTGCTGGGAGGGAACGCACACAACCTGCTAGTTTCTGTAGTTCTGTAGATCACAGGAAGCTCTGAGAATCTTCAGATACCCGCAGCATGAACACTGCACTGCTCTATGTGTTTTCTGTCATATTCATCAGTGTTTGTAAAACCCAGTGTAACTCTCACCCGAAGCCTTCATGTGGATACCCTCCATCCCAATGGTGCAGCTCTCTGGAAATCGCTGTAGAATGTGGGGTAAGTCTGTACGCCTGGATAAATGAAACAGATAATTGATCAACCATTATTTTAATCTAGACTTGTTTCTGCAGTTTGATACATTGTGATTTAAAGGCAATGCTAAAATGTCTGAAATGAGCTTTGTTGACAATTTGTAAGTAATGCATGTTTCCTTACAAAATGAATGAAATTTGGAATGTATGCACTATTGCACATGTAATAAACTTGTTTTGGTGTCATTTTCAAAGGAACTCTTGTGCCTCTAAATGAATGTCATGCTTTTGAAAATGAACACACAGCTTTCAATTAGACAGCACGAGGTATCCTAGAATTACCTTCATGTGGTTTGAGAATTGCACATTCTGACTTGGGTTCAGCCTCAGAGTTTCAGCACTTATAATGGCAAATAATTGTCAATTATAAATAAAGTAAATACATTTCCTGTTATCATATATGTTCAAAGTTGTTTTCCTGATTAACTTGATGCTTTCCATCAATTAAATTTAAGCAAGCCAATACAATGAATGAGTCTCATATTATTGAAGGAACATATAAATAGATGGTGAAAACGGATGAAAACACATACATTAGACACATTATAAGCAGAAACATCTAAGACTGAATGAAAAAATATATAACTTTTCCTGAATATATGCATTTCAATTGTTGCTGCAAATTATGCTTTTGTTTCTGGTAACATTTAATGTTGTCTGTTACATTTTTAGGAATGTGCAAGTTTTTTTATGGGAGCTGATGGGTTAATAGTAAAACTAACTTAACAACAGCAAGGGACTGTATTGAGAAAAGCAAGATTCCATGTCCCATGTTAACAAGGAGTTGTACTCTTGTGTGAAAAAATGTACTCTTAAACGTGGACTTTACTAATAATTGTGGTATTGGATCCCTAAATCTTCTGCTTACTGGGTAAAATATGCAAATATGAAATTTTCTGTTAAACTGTACTTTGTTTCTGCAACGCAACGCTTTTGCTAGGTGCGCCAACAATGTATGGAGCTAAACGCAACCCGGCCAGACCCATTAGTCCCTCTCGTAGATGTCACCCTGTACTATGAGAGTCTGTGTCCAGGATGCAGAGCTTTCCTGACAGAACAACTCTTCCCAACCTGGATTTTACTGAAAGACATCATGAGAGTCAACCTGGTGCCCTTCGGCAATGCTAAGGTACAGACTTGCTGTATTGTTACCAGTGATTGGTCTTTATATTGTGACACCAAGTATTTTTGACATCAGTTATATGAAAGTTTATAATTTTGTTATCATGTAAACTTAGGAGAATCCTGAAGAGAATTCATTCTCATGTCAACATGGAGTGCCAGAGTGCTATGCTAACATGGTGGAGGTGAGTTTGTGAATTACTCAAATGTTCTGATCCAAAACCTAGTAAGCTGCCAACAAACATGCTTATGCTGCCCTCAAACAAACTCGCCCAGATCCCAGAATTCATTGTGAAAAAACGAATTAAAGATGGTGAAAGAAATGGGAGAAATTTCAACTAAATATAAATATTTATTCAGTTGTAAAAAAGGGATATAGATAGTTCAATCTAATTAATATGAAACTCAATATTTGAGCATGCTATTATTTTAATGCTTATTAGACTGTTGTGTTGTTAGCTTAGTAACATGATAACATTAGACTCGTATGTTCGAATCATTTTTAATTTGTGTGATTTATGCTTGACTTTTTAGGTAGTGTTTAAAATTGGTCATAGGCTTTGGTGGATAGTCAGGCAGTTTACTAGGTTTTGGATAAATGCAGGTGATTAATTATTCTCTAGTTATTTCTTCTTTCCACAGGCATGTGTTCTACACGCAGCTGGTCATTCTGCATTGCCTGTTATTTACTGCATGGAGTCGTCTGCAAATGTAGTAACATCTGCAAAGCCTGTAAGCATCTCTTTAATGTTCCTGACCCCCAGGACTCCACACAGCAGTTGCATTTTGTAGCATTATGAAGGACTGGAGCATTTTGTACATTTTTTTTAACAGTGTTTGCAACTATATGCACCATTTGTTAAATGGGGGATGATAGAGTCATGTGCCACTGGAGAGCTTGGGCACAGCTTAATGCACCAGAATGCAATGAAGACACAAGTGCTTAAACCAGCACACACTCACGTGCCCTGGGTCACCTTCAATGGGGTGAGGCTTTGAACATTAACAGTAACCTGTGTCTTATGTAAATAATAAATGACATTGTCTAAATGACAGATATGGATCTCTTAATGTTTTGTCTTTTAAGGAATATACAAGCAAGTTAGAAGATAAAGCAATGTCCACTCTGTTCAGCCTTGTATGCAGTTTGTATAAAGTATGTGCATCTGTTTTTCATTTGTCCATTGAATTTCAAGACCTCAGAAAGAAACTGGTCTATTTTTAAAGAGTTTAATAAAAATTTTGTTTATCTTTCCACTAGGGAATCAAGCCACCAGCTTGCACTGGAGCAATAAAAAAGCTGGACAGGAGCTTTTGCTAGTGTTACAGCTATACACACACACACACTGCTTTTTGAACATTTAGTTTGTATGTTTAAGGTAAAATAAAACCTACAATAATACAACTTTATAATGTTGTTGTATTTTTAAGCCTCTTGTAACCAGAATTACTTACATGTGACAGTTCATAAATGTTTCTATCATGTTTATACTAAAAATCAATTTACTTCATTGGCAGTATTTGGTTTAATTTGTAGTCATTAATTTGCTATTTTTACAAATAGAAGGTTATGTCTTTATTTCCATGTGTGTGTATGCAACACATGAAACATACCTGTACCATATACAATATTTATTTATTTATATGTTAGTTTACTAGTTAGTTTACTGACATTTTTAAATGACGTTTTCTTATTCTTTAAATGGTCTTTCTCTCCTGGAAAAATGGACCAAATGGCTGGTGACAGATGATGGTACAGGCCTCAATTAAAAGTTTACGTAACTTTGAAAATTTGGTCTTGTTACAGACACACATGGTGATACACACAGATTTAAATGGCAGTTAATTAATTTCCCACTCTTGTGGCGTTTGCAATTAGTGTCTGTGTATAAATAGTAACTAGGTGTGTTTAAATTAAGCATTTTATTCTGATTGTAATCAGTTTGTAAGTCCAATCTGTATGAAAATGTGAACACCTTGATTGGAATAGTAAGTCCCAAACCAACTGAAATTTTTAAATCTAGGGTGTCTCTTGGGCGTCTGTCTAACCTGTATAAAACACAATATATGCTTTATGTCTTTTCAATGCGGTACCCATTGGTTAATCATCAGAACTTGAGTTTGACTGTTTATATACCTGGTAACCATTTTATATAACATTCATTTAAAAAAAGGACTTAGATCAGTAACTTTGCTTGCATTGCACCTCAGATGCTGGGACTGAGCTGGACAGATTGTGTTTTCCACAGGTGAAGATGAACTCACTTCTTGTGTCTTATACAGAGAGCATGCATAACAATAAAGCCCTCACAATAATTCAGAGGTCATCACAGGGAATGATTCAGCCACAAGAGCCAATGATAGAGTCCTGTCTATACCTGGAATATTCTGTGGCTTAATGGCACCTGGTTCTAGTTGACATGAAAAATGTGTGTGTATCATGAAGTAGCACAGAGGATAACACATAAGGTAATGCATTTGTTTGGCTTCTGCTTCAACGCAGAATTTCTCAACACAGCATACATGTTAGAACTGTTCAAGAAGGTGTGAGAAATCATGTAAAACATACTTGAATGAAATCAACTTGGTGGCAGTTTTGCTTGGAGTCAAGTTCATTTCATACTTCTGCAAGTTTTTGCCAAATGCCCACGGGAGGCCAATGACTGCTTTTCTTTCCAGCTTGACACCACAAGAGATGAGAAGAGATTGGAAGAGATTTGGAAGAGATTTGTGTTGATTCTGTGGAAGACAAAATGATCCTTTGAGACGCTGTGAGCGGGAGGGAAGTAAACTGTTCCAGAAACCACTGTTCCACATGAGCACAGGTTTAATGTAGGACATTTATAAAGTGGTTGTGACATTTTTGCTTGCATTATCATCACTTCTGCATGTGATTAGCATTCTCATTTACTAATCAAGTGCTCAAAAGTTATTCTGTCAAGTTTTTGCCAAAAAATGTGGCTTATTATAGATTACACCTCATTCATGGGACATTTGCATAGCACAATTAATATTGCACTGTTATTTCAGCCTTAGCTGAAGACACAGAATATATTATCATTATTGTATTCAGCATAATCTTTATTTGGTGTTACAAGAAGTCTAATGGAAAATTGAAAACAAATGGCATTATAAGTATATCACCTTTCATTGCAACAACATTTACAATATGAAAATATTTGCTGATTTTCACTGAATTAATTTTATGCCAATAAGAATGAATGCAAACTTTGAAGAAACGAACAAAATTAATAATCTAGAAAAAAAGCATGGGTTTCAAACAAACCATATTTTAAAAAACCTTTTCTAATCTTTTTTTTAATCTTCCTTTTTTGCAAATCAGAGTTTTCGTTTACGCTTTCACATTTTTTTTACGCCTTTACAGTTTACGCTTTCAGTCTGCAAATCTATGTTCAACATTCTGGCACAAACCTTATGTGTGGGCGGAGTTTAACTGTGCATTACTCTTATTGGCTAGTGAGATTTGAATATATGTAGTTGAAATGTGTTTTATATCTGTGCTATATGTTTCATATACTCATTAGCCAAAGCTACCAGGAGACCATGATACAGCTTCCATATGGTGAAGTCATATGGCGAGCAAGTTGGACATTATCATTTATATGATCTTACACTTCTACTGCCTTGTCTAATTTACTTCACAATACAATACAAAAGTATTAAATATAATTATTATATATATAATTACAGTAGAAATAAAATATTCTTATAGTAATACATTAAAAGTACATATTGATCATCACTGTTAGTTGTTTATATGAAAGTACAGTGTTGCCGTATCATTGTAAGTAAACAGAAGAAGAGCACAAATGTGTGGTCAGTGTGATCACAGACAGTGTCTGCAAGATCTCTGAAAAGCAACCCACCCCCTAAACAAACAACAACATCAATCTGACATCAACATCTGATCTTCAATACCTACATTATGTACAAATAAACACACATTAATACGTCCAATCATGGTTAGGGGGTCATTGTTCTGTAACCATCTAATTTAACTACACCTTTTTCTTGATTCTAAAAAATAAATGTTACGTAAATTAACTGATACTTTAGTTTGAGTAATGTGTGCTCATGTGTAGTCAAACATTTACTTTGTTCAGGAATTCTATTCTCAAATGTAAAAATGTTTTAAATGTAATTTTTATTCTGTTTTACTGAGATGTATTTATTTACTGAGATGTGAATGTTACTTTTATTCAAAACAGCTCAAAATGATCTACAGCTCTTCAGTCACCTTCAGTAACAGTCTTTAAAAACAGTTTGGAAATACTGCTTTGGTCAATCTTGTGTACTTTATGTTATGCTGTAAGTAAGACTCAAACACCCATTTATCAACATGAAAACATAAACACAACATACCCATGAACATATAACTGGCAGAAATGTTTTATTAGTTCAGAACACTGTATAAATAAAATAATCTTTACAGTAAGAAAATGTTTAACTGCTTGATGTGAAATCTTTAGCTACTGACAGTAATTAGTGCTGAAACTTTTAGATGTTTAAAAAACTTCATAGCATGAAGTATCTCATAGCATCATAGCATAACATCATAGAAGATCATAGCATGCAGTAACATTTTTGTTAACACCTTTTCTCTCAAAAAATAAATATATAGGAATTTTCCCACTTCATGTAAATCGCTGTGCGATTGTTTTAAACCCCAAGGGATCTACATCTAAAGATCATCTCTCTCACATGCACATCTTTAAAATGCTACATTTACAAGCAGTTACATCGCTGTGGTTAGTCGATCTTTTGATTTAGTTCATCTCAGGCATTCGAAACAACATGGAACATTCTTGAATAATCTGTAGTACTCCTCTTGAATCTGGTGAAAAGTGGAAACATGCAATTTAGGAGGTAAACAATGATTCTAACTTATATATACAGTATGTATGCATTAGATAAATAGGGGCCTTACCCTTCTGGATAGAACACAAAGGAATATAAAAATGAACATCCCCTGGAAAGCGTTGGCAAATGTAAAGAGGTATGCAGTGAGAGTGGTCTCATATAGAATATGCACAACACCAAACATCCAGGTGACTCCCAGAACAAAGAAGAGAGCGATAGCTCCTCTCGCACAGGACCTGAAGAATGTTACAGATCATCAGATCATCCAGTAAATATCAGTACTGGATTATTTTAATTGAATATTATTTAAATTTATAAGTGATATTACCTGATATTTTCATAGTGGCTGATTTCAGGTTTCTTGTCTGCTGTGTGACGATAAACCTTGTACATAATCACAGCAAATGCCAACACGTTTACCTGTAAAAGAGAAAATTATAATTTAATATAAAAATGTATTTGAGAATTGAGTACATTGGAGGAGGAGACTAAAAGATGTATTGGAGATGTTTTAGTCTCTAGCTACTTGAGTACTAAGGCATAATTCTGAGTGATGAAGCTCTGTGGATGTTACAGTAGCATTAATGAATGTTATTATTACTTGAGAACAAATACTCACCAGAATGATCAGACAGGCTGGTCCAATAAAACTCCAGATGAAGTTGTTTTCAGTGCTTAGCCAACATCTTAAGCAGAACAGGGAAATCATATTTAAAGTTATTCTAAAAATACACTTTAAATTTAAATCTAAAAACTGCGACACTGTTAATGTGTTGTGAGTGGTTGTCAGGGTGCTGTAATGTAGTTGCTATGGTGCTCTGAATGACTTTCAGCATGCTGATATGTGGTTGCTTGGCTATTTTGGGTGATTCCTACAGCGTTATCACTCTTTACTTCCAAGGTGGTTTGGAATTGGTTTCCTAATAACCCAAATCCCAAAAGCCCACCCCCAAATCTCTAATATGTTGTGATCAGGCTCAACTCTCTAACTCACTGAAACTGTTTCACATGATTAATCACCACCAGATGCCAACTGTTAACCAGACTGCTTGTAAAACTAACGCCACACACAACTCCTTAACATGAATTGAGATATCATTCAGTTCTATAGTACAAATGATAGGGACAAGTTGCAACAAATGAATATAAAGCCATTTAAATGACATACTGCAAATCTAATACTCACTAATAAGCAATTTGGAAACAGCAAACAACACAAATTACCCTTCATAATCACCTTTGAACATTCTGTACAATGGTAATAACTTACACTGTATTGGTGCCATAATATTTAGAGCCGAGAGTGGCAGATATTGCGACGACCACAGCAGGGCTTCCGTAGCCAAACATGTAGAAGTTGCGATGGAGGAAGCCTTTGTTGTATATGACGCCAACAACAATGAGGTATAAATGAATCCCCTCGATGCACATCCACGCAAACGCAGACAAGAAGAAAAAATGCAGCAGACCCGCGATCAGAGAACAGAACCACTGTAACATTCACAGTAAAGATATATAAACTTAAAGCA
>JAZGTK010022647.1:0-10205 GCA_036877625.1 Ambastaia sidthimunki | reverse complement strand
GCCTCTATCTTATCAACTCAAAGCAAGTTGAGTTGTCCGAATTCATTCATGACATATTTACAGTACAATAATGAATGCATCGTCTCTGTGTGGGGTAACAGAGAGAGGGATCCATTTCAAAGCACTGGTATCATCAGATTAAGAACGAACAGCTGTGTTTTAATCCTGACTCTTCCCTCTAGGGATCAATAAACTATGTTTATGTATCTATTGGTCTGACAGTGAAACATGCTCCATAGGCTAATCAACAGGATTTGCTATCTAAAAATGTCTATGTCAAACATCTCTGGCGGTCATACCCTTGTGCTCTTATTAAAAACAGACACACGTACACACACATACATTTAGATGCCAGCTAAATGTGACAGCTGCGACTCAGACCACACCTGTTCTATTAAGGGGGAAAGTAGATGTAAACAATAGTGCAACCGGATACTGCGACTGCATTACAGCTGCAATACGTTTGCAAACGGCCAATCAATCGCTCTATCACTGAAATCACAGACGCTACATTGGCAGCCAGAATTCCATTTGTTATCTGCATTAACCAATCAAGCGACAGTTCTTATCAAAGGTCACAGCAACTGCTGCGCTCTCCAAACAACATCGGAAAACTTCTCTGGAGTTTACGAAAGAAATTGTTGAGCTTCTACTGTGAAGACATGATTGATTGTGGATTTTTAAATCAATCTCTTTAGCAACGCTATAAATATAGTTGGTGATGATTGGGGCTCTTAAAGCCAGCTCTGTGTAACTTTTGCCTCTCTACTGCCATCTCTGTTCGAAACATAAAATTGCAGGTTTTATTTTTTGTATGCTAAAGTCAAATGAAGCAAAACTAACATTTTCTGGGAAATCAGTCTCAACAGCTCAAATTAGAAACTTGCTTTTGTGAATCAGGGTAATGTGAAGAGATCGTGTTGAACAATGATCTGTCATGCTCAATAACTGATATCTGTTTATTCCTAACCAAAAAAGTTGCAGCTAATGTTATTTTTAAAGGATGATGTTATTCACCAAAAATTCACCATATGATTCTTTGATGTTATTACAATCATTGACCCCAAAAACTCCACTTACGAAATTACAAACTTTAGATTTTCATTCAGAACTATATGGGGTCAAACAGTGAACTCCCCCTCGAACCCTCATTTTGTGAAGAGTAAGAACACATGCCTCAACTCTGTCATCAGTGCATCTGCCAATCTATGATGATTCCACAAGGGAACTCAGCCTTTGAAGGTCTTCTCTATTTTAGTCTTGTATCCAAGAACAAGATGTTATAATCACATCTAACATGTTATAGCTTACAAAGGTAGCTGTGCTTCTCCTAGATGTGACAAAACTTTATTTTTTATTATTTACAAAATGTATTTTGAACTTTTCTAAATATAAGCTTGTAAGCTATTGTCCCAGGAGTCTCTATGCAAAACAATATCACATTACATTTTAAATTCTCGCTGGCCACATTATTTGTTTTAAATCTCTGTGTGTTACTTGCTTAAGAAGAACTGATAACATATCAGTCCATGTCAGTCCAACTGATAACAACACCTTGAAATCGTCAAGAGGAGAGTTTTATCTTTTTGAGACCTCCACATTTGTCAAGGGGTGTCACTAAATGCTCACAAAACTGCAATAATGTTTTGGGGTCTTTTTTTGGTCATTCGCACATCAAGCATCCTGCAATAAAGAAAGATGCTACAGTAGCTGATCTCAATATGCCACAAATAGACGTGCAGTAATATAACATGGCAGATGTTAAATTAAGTCGGTGTGGCACGAACACAAATACGCTTAATGTGCTTTAATACAAACTCTTGTTTTGCACTTTAAAGTATTTTCACTTACAGACGTTTGATGCACATAAACCAACTAGATGATTGTAAACTAAAAAGTGAATTATTGAGCTTTATGCACTTCATAGGATACCGAACTGTTCTGTAATGTAAATAATGTAAAAGTTAAGACAAATATGTTTGCAATAATGAAAAACTTACCTGTGTTTTGTTAGTCCAGAATATTGTCAAAAGTACAGGACGGTTTTCTTCAGTACTGCCGAAAATTTCCTTTAGTTTTGAAAGAAACTCATTTGTTATGTTTATATCAGCTTTTTAAATCATTCTGGCGGTGCAAAAGAAAATATCCATTTGTTTTCATCTGAAGTATCCAAAAACAAACTGGTGCAAAACGCCAACAAACAAACAAACGCCACAGTTAACTAGTTATCATTGTAACCTAAAATGACAAGCGGGTCATTTAAAGGCGTTACCGAAACTGTATCATCACCTGTGAATAAACTGAGCAACTGAAGTCAGTGATGTATATAAGAGCTTTATGCGATACTGACATACAGCGTGAAAACTACAAGTCGTGCAAGTCAAGTTGCGCTCCTGGACTGCCTCTGTCAATCAAATTTACGTCTAACTCTAGTCCCGCCCTGATCCCGCCCTGGCCACGCCCACAGACGTTAAAGGGACAGGCACAAATACACAGCTGGTTATTTCAGTATTAGAGAAACACTATATATACACATTAGTCTATCTCTAAAGGGTTTTTGCGTTAATGATAAACGTAGATACTTATTGTAGGCAATGTATATGATATGGTGATTAATAGATTCATTTTGACACTAGACCTGGACATGAAAGTGATGCTGAGGTCAAAGGTTGAGACAGGTCACACTGTTTTATGTTTCCTTCTGGAAGGCAAATGTTTAGCCATGTGTGTCAGGAAAAATACAAAGTATATCAAACACAATATAAGACAAATGCATAATCTGTATAACACGCTTGTCTGACAATGTACAGTTTTCATTTTTTGTAAAGCAGTTTTGAAACTATATGTATTGTGAAAAGCGCTATACAAATAAATGTAAATCAAACTGAAATGAATGAATCACGTGACTTCTCTAAAAATAATAAATTTAGACTCTAGTGTGTGAATACAGTCGAAGCATAATGCTTTAAATGGGTTTAAAGTTGAATGTTTAACGTGTGCAATGTGTCTGTTGCTTGTTTTAAGTTTACGAACATTGACAAGACCACGTAATTTATGCAGTCGTAAAGTGCATCAACTGTATTTGTTCAGGATTGGAGACGAGAGCACTTTCAAACTAACACCTACTTTGTGTATATAAACAGCTGATCATACAGGCATGATTACTATAGGCAAATGTTTCTCATTAGGCAAACAGATGGTGTTTGATTAAGTACCTGGTTGTTTGCATGGGCTATGGTTTTTCTAGTTGTGGTACCATTTGAAGGTATTTTAACTCCAATCTAGTGTAAAACAAATATGAGTGGCTACACACAGAATTTAAAAATGACACTTAAAGGTACAGTTCACCTAAAATATAAAAATAAAAACCTTAAAAATAAAAACGGTCTCATCATTTACTCACTTTCATGTTGTTCCAAATGTTTTTTGTTCTTTAAAACAAGCAGATATTAGACAAAGAGCAAATTTGTTTTTTTCAGAAACATTTAAAAGTTTCTTCAGATCCTGACAGCCATCACTAAGTGGTCTAAGTATATTTACAGATATAGATATATCTTCTGTAGACCATGAAATGTTCGTCCAATCATTGCATTCGGTCTGAATCTAATGATAGGATGTCCTACTTGTTAAACTATGTGTTTGCTTACCTCAGCACAATCTACCGTCATCAGCATTTTTGATTGGCTGTGTGCATTCATGTGTTTTGGAAGAGGCGTGGCTTTGGAGATCGCTTTGAAGGGAGGGCGGGATCTTACGCTTTCAAGCTTGTTTGCTATTGCACTCTCTGAAAGTGCCTTTCCTACCCTAAAGCCAAAAAAAATCAGTATTGCTTTCAACTAATATATTACAAAGCCAAACAGAAAGATTATGTAAAACACTCAATAGCAGTTGATTTCACAGAGAATGTTGAAACACACATGATAACTATTAAAAGCATGTGATTCAATACGCTTTAACATCGACCAGCAGAGAGATTTTACAACACCTCAATGGACAGCATCCCTGGGAGGAAGAATGCTTTAGTGCCAGCGTTGTTTTCACAGCCACTTTTTGATTCGTAACAGTTCTCACGATTGTGTGTTTTATAACATTTTTGAGCATCTGTTAAATGTTATATCAAGTTGGAATGATGGCCAGCACAAAAATACACTGGGTTCCAAAGTTTTGTTATGTGTCTTCATGCACAACACAGACACACAAACTAGTTGTATATCTGAAAAATGAAATCAGATTAAATGCATATGAACTCTCATTGCTGAACATAATTAAATGTTTACTTGTCTACATTTTACACAATTTTATTGCTTTGGAGAAAATGCAGTTTTCCACATTTGTTGTGATATCAGAGCAGAACATTGATGCATTGTAGGGAAATTCTGGAACAGTTGTTCCCATGATTTACTATTAATTCCGCGTCTCAGAGGTTTCTCCGGTCTTTGGATCAGACTTCTGTAGGAATGTTTTGAAGGAGGACACAGTTCAAAATCGTAAATTCAAATGCAGCTAATAGTGAGCAACATCACTGGAAGTAAATTGGGGTTAAGGATGGACGAAAAGTAATTTCACAAACTGATTATATAGAAAAAACATGTTAACACATTTAAATTGTGGATGTCAAACAGTTATGTAACACAGAATATTATGGCTATCAATAAAATGCCAACAGAGAGTCCTGGAACAAGATTACAGGCCTGTTCTGTGCTTTTGTTTGTGGTCCAAACAGATGAAACTCTGCAAGAAGAGAGATTTCTTGCAGGCTTATTTTGCTTTACAGACGGAAAATATGGCCCTTCACAGCTTCCTTAATGAAAATCATATCACTGATTTTCAGAACACTGTTATGTAAGATTTTATTACAAAACTCTTCAATGACACTTTGACATAAAGCACTAAAATGTGACCTGCTGGCAAAATGAGTCACAATAAGCGTATTATTTTAAATAACTAGTTTTTGTAATTCACATTATCCATTTAAACTTCAAAATAATCTATGATTTGTTGAAATCGGACAAAAAATGAGTGAGCTACCCCTGTCTCAGGCACCAGTCAACAACCAGCAATTTTTCATGGATTATTAAAACAAAGGAAAGAGTTTGAAAGGTTCACCTCTCAGAACACTTACAAATAAAGAAGATTTAAGATGTTTAACTGTGATTTGGAGTATTGGGATCACTAGACAAGAGCTTAATGAACTTATTATTGTGAAAACCTCGTATTAGGCCAAAATCTAGACATCTTTTCCCCTGTAGCTCATAATTAGCCCATGTTCACTTCGATTCATTTTGCCAGCACGGGTCACAAATACCAATGATGGGCTGCAGTACAAGACAGAGTTTCTCAAGACAAGTGGTTTAAGTCTTTAGTTTATATTCAGATGAATGCAAGTGTTTGCATAACCCGCATCCTGTTTATTAAGAAATAAATAATAATAACAACAAAAGAGGTCTCAAATTTTATAGTATTATTTCGTACTGCCCTGATTAAGCAATTTCACTTCAACTTAATTTAGTATTTATGTTAATTAATATTTACATTTAGTTCAATTCAACTTAACATATACATTCCACAGGACGAAATAATTGATAACAAAAGTCACACAAATTGTCCTGTTTAATTCCCCTGGGAATGTTTAGGAAGATAAACATTTTTATAATGTTTGGCTTCCCTGTTGATCAGTGATTTTATAAGATTAGTACATATATTGAAGGAAACCTGTCAAACATTTCATGTTTGTTTTCTGCTAGAGAAACATCTTGTAAAACATCTGTTATTTAACTGTTTAACACAAACCGCCCTGTAGCACATCTTGCCTGAGGCACATGTTGATTTTTTAGGTGTGAGCTCACTGACACGACATATTAAAATACATGACAATCATTTTGACAATGATGATCTCTCTCTTGCCCAGTAACTACTGACTAATATGTTCAGCCTGCCTGACTAAACCCAGCGTCCCCAGCACCTGTTTTTCCCGATACAAAAGAAATGATATTCAGTTACAGGCCTTTGCATGCAAGATTCTGACACCACCAAAATCAAGCTCAGCTTCAAAGGGTCAGCTGTTGAATACAAAATGGTATAATGGATTAGCACAAGGTTTCCTAAAAGGATAGTCACCTCACACTGTCTTAATGTTGGCACTTGTGATTGTGGAGGTCAGCAAAGCATCATGGGAAATAGAAGTCATGTGATTTAGAATCTGCATAGCAATGACGCTTTTAAATGCAGGTAAATATACACATTAGTGTTTTAATATAAAGGGTAACATGATGAAGAGAAGGTCAGAACTTTCACCATTTCAGCTTAACTAAGTTAAAATGTTTGGTTAGTTGTCTTGTACTTGTTTTTAAAAAATGTTTGAATAGCTTTCTTCTAACCAAGCAATAATGTTGATAAAATGTCTAAAACCTGGATGTATTCAACATTCCTAAAACTTTTAAAATAATGTTTTTAATGTTTTTGTTGCTTAATGGAAACATTGAGGAAACATTCTTGCAACTCAAAATTGTTAGGATTCCGCATTGCCTCTATGAAACTGAAGATGTCTTGTGTGTTTTTGTAACTGCCAGACAGGATGTACCAGTCACACCTCAGTAATTATAAGCTATAAAGTGACAAAATCTGTAACACACACGGTGCCCACAGCTTCATCTGCTCACTGCCAATAGTCAAACAATATAGTCAACATTTAGTAAGTGTGTAAACTTTCCAGAGTGCAGAATTTCATTGTGTAAACTATTTTATTTCAGTCATTAAACTCTCTCACTGAAGGGGGAGTTGATTGATTATTCCCAGTTAATAGGGAATGTTCTCAGAACATGTGCTAATGTTCTTTAAAAGTTCTCCCAGTTATCAGAAAATAGACATTCCTACGTAGTTAGTGGAGCATTTTAAATACGTTACACAATAAAAAGATGTTTGAATCGCTCTTATAACCAAGCAGTAACGTTAATACAGCGTTTAAAAAAGGACGTTTTAAATGTTCCGAGAACTGTTAAAATAGCCTTTTAAACATTTTTGTTACTTAATGGAAACATTATGGAAATGTTCTTACAATCTAAAAATGTTAGCTGGGCTGTTGAGTCATTGCTGTGGTTTTGTATCGCAATGCATTAAAGTATTTCAATACTAATCTCTTTGTCCAATCCTCTTCCTGTCTATGGTTATGAAGGCAAAACAAGGGCTGTGGACCAACCAACTGCCATGTCATCAGAGCAGGTCACGCAACTATTCTGAATCTATTGCCACCTTTTAGTGGTTTCCACAGGGCATGAACTCTGTCCACACTAGATCTGTGTCTGCACTGGAGACTCGCTGGAGGAAGAAACCTGAGAATGTGCCACAGTCTGCAGGTTTTTATCGCAACATAATTAGATTCATCAAGCTAATGTGATGATTGGACAGACCAAACTATTAAATATCATCTGATTGGCTAATTTTCTGCAGGAAATGAGAAGTTTATGGTTTGTTAGTAATGTGGTGAGAAGTGGAATCAGTATTAGATTGTGAGGGCTGAACATCGGTGGGTTCTGCACACACAGAATTGTTCTTCTGTATAAAGTTCTACAAATATTCTGTCTGGTGCATGTTGATAATACATCAGTGCAAACATTTTGGGTCTGTGTTAAGAACCACATGTTTTTGAAGTTACAGTATATGTGGAAACACTTTCAGCTAGGAATAGCATGTCACGGAAGACCCTAAATTGTTCCAAGACAAGCGAAATGTGTTTTTTGTATTTTGGTTTACATCAGATCGCATTATTTGCTTTGGCAACAAACTCCATCTATGCATTCACGTATATGCAAATACTGTGGTTTGCTTAATCTGCAAGATGGGAAATCATTTATTATGCTAAAATGTAAAGCAGGAGGAATTTGTTTGTAAAATTTGGGCGTGCTTCTTATTTATCTATCTTTCTCCATTGCATGTTCAACTCTGTTTAATTATCTGTTGTACAGTAACTTAGCAGATGCCAAAGCTAATATTTGGACCACTGTTTGTTTTAACTGGCCTAACCTGGTTGTCAGACTCACCTGTTAATTCTATTAATAGGAACGAGTGCCAAGCTGTCCGGTATTTCAACAGCTCTGTGTTGTCCAGGAACTGGAAAGAATTCATGAATCTACTAGAAATTCTACATTACACAACCATTAACAGTGTTTTCTGCCCTTTATTAGTATGACAGCTTTACTTTCTAATGCAGCGTTTAATGCGTTGGAAAGTCCAGCGTTTTAAAGCCAAATACTGAATTGTGAAAGAATAATTGTCTGTCAGTGAATTGGAAGCACTGTACTGTATATTTCAACTGGAAGTTCAGCATTTAACTGTTTCAAATGCCAGATAATAAACGCTCATAAACTGGCAGGAAGAATTCAGCAATGCAGGCATTAAACAAATATCCACATTGTCAGTCGGTCAGTGTTTGACTTGTGCGAAACATCTGTGCGTGATTGTTATGAGTTTGACAGTAAATTTGACTGTGATGAGTGGAATGAAATCAGCTTTGTCCAAGTACCAGAGGTGTAAAGTTCATTATTTTGCATTAGTATTAATTTGGAAATTTAAACTTGAAAAAAAACAAATACTTGAAAAAACAGGGAGAAAACATGGATTTTAACTTTTTACTGTTTTATTTAGACAAGAACAAATTAAATATGTCACTGTCCCATCAGAGTAAATAGTTGTTTTTCAAATGTGAAATGATGGAGCTCAAAGTCATGACAGGAGAAGCCACAGAGATTACAGCTGGAAAATGTGCAAAACAAGTCAAAACAAAGTCATTTTAGTAAGTTTGTTTGTGTCAATAAAATTTGGCAAGTTCCTCGCACATTATTTTAATGTCATGAACAAGCTTTTCATAATCTTTACCGTTTTACAAAACATGATTTTCTTTTGCTTTTCTTTAAAATATTTTTCATATTCATTATTGTAAAATTTGACAGAAAATTGTCAGTCAGCACTAATTCACATTGTGAATATCTCTGCTTGACCTGAATGAACGTAAAATCCTCGCTAACAATTTTGGGTTGTAGGAACGTTTCCCTGACGTTTCTTTTAAGTTACAAAAATGTTACAAAACATCATTTTGAAAGTTAAAATATGTAAAATATATAAAATATTCCACTAACAACTTAAAAATAATGTTTTTGATATGTAAGATATATAATGTTAAAAAAAACCTTCCACTAACGTTACCGCAAGAACGTTTTTATAGAACATTAGCCAGCATTCCGAGAACGTTCCCTGTTAGTAGTATGGCTGAATGTAAGAGAGACAGGGAGCAGAGGTTTCTATCTCTGTCTAAGTGTGGGTCTTAAGCCCCTAGTTACAGCCCCCTGCCAAACACGAAGACCTAAATAGACTCTTAATATAATGCATTGCGGGCTGCTCATAAAAGAAGAGCCCTCGTGGGGACACAGATAACAGGTGGCTCAGTTGGAGTTACTGGTATAGAGCAAAATTGGCGTCAAGAATAGACCGTTGGTGGGAGGGGGATTCACAAGTAGATTTTTGATGAATCAGTATCTAAGAGATTTCAGGGGAAGCCTTGAGCTAAAACTGGGCTGCAAATATTTGACCCCACTGACCTCCGGCCATTAAGTGCATATGAGAGGCCAGAGGGAGAGCCAGACAGCCAGATGAAATTCTTTCCCTAACATGACCGGATTTATGTCGCTTCACATTCGTTTTTGGCTGTAATTCATTTCAACAGGAAACAGCAGCAGGAGAGTCTGTTCTCTAAAACCATGATGACAAATCATGCACAACAAACCATGCAAATTCTGCACACATGCATAAATCAAGAGAATCTGCAGAATAAACAGATAAATGGCATTCAAATGATTAAGGGTTGGTTCAGGCAGTAATGAAAACCCTGTCGTCATTTTTGCACTCGTTTTCCACATGTGAATCAACAAATGATTTTTATTTTTGAGTAAAATATCCCTTTAAGAAATACATTTCATCAATAAATATAAAATAATATAATAAATATAAAAACTCTTTGTAGTATAAACTTTGCATGTAGTTCAAAAGTCACATGTAGCATAAAAAACGTCTAGAAGTAAAAGTAAACTAAAAATTCTCTCAGTTATCAGTTTAAAAAGCTCTTACAGTAACATCAGACAAATGTTTTTTCTAATGTTGTATTTCACATACATCAAAAACATTATATTTTATATACAGTATATAAAAAAATGTGA
>JAZGTK010022646.1:0-10206 GCA_036877625.1 Ambastaia sidthimunki | reverse complement strand
TGTTACTTAGTGGAAACAGTAAGGAAATTCCTACAACTTTAAATTGTTGGCTGGGTCAGTGCAGACTTTTAACATTCAGCATGAAGTCCACTTTGAACTACACTTTACTAAGATGGCCAAGACATTTTGATGGAGAACAAAAAAAATTCTATAGCATATGCCATATACAAACATACAAAACTGCTTTTAATGTAGTTATCTCAATATATTTCTGTTTAATATTACAGAATATTGATATCATTTTACAGTGATGCTGCAGAGGACAGGCGGGTTTGGGAAAGGACAGATTATGAGTGTGTGAGCTTCACCCTGGATTTATGTGGTTTGTAAATGACCGTTAATAGAGAAGGAAACTCTATGTAGACAGTAAGGCAGCTCGGCCCATTTGAACAGAACCTCAGTATAAATGAAAATATCTGCTGATGCTCAGAGCTGTTGCTATTGATCAGAACTGTGGGCCTGTGCCACAGGGTAAAAACCCTGAGACGGCTGTAATGGCTCACTGTAGTCTGGTGATTTATGGAGTGTGCAGAGAATCTGTCTGCTAAAGAAAAACACATGGAAACGTGCAGACGGCTGCTTTAGCTCACTGATACATGCTCGTGGCCACACATGGATGACTGTGAGTG
Organism: Ambastaia sidthimunki; assembly: GCA_036877625.1. NCBI lineage: Eukaryota > Metazoa > Chordata > Actinopteri > Cypriniformes > Botiidae > Ambastaia > Ambastaia sidthimunki. The sequence continues at coordinate 9,577 of JAZGTK010022646.1, read as the reverse complement.
GTCCATCATTTAGACAGACACTGTGGAGGGTGAGACACAGTGATATACAGCAATTACCATGTACTGTGTGAACGTGTGCCACCCTCAGATATTACATGCTTTATTAAGTGGAATGATTGGACTGTGGAGTTAAATTCAAGAGGTTTTTCAAACTTATGAGGGCATTAAAAAAAGAAACATATTCAACAATATATGTCTAGTATAAAATATTATAAAATATAGAAAATGATATAGAAAATGTCCAAAAAGTTATTTAAAAAAGATCACACTAAACAACATCTATGGGCTTTGTCCCAGCTTCAGTAACAAAAATGTTAAATGGGATGTTCTACTATGCTCAAAATTGGTCAATGACATATAATGTTGATAAAACATTACTTCAAGAATGTTTTTGATAATCTTGATAAAACTTTTAAAGAATGTTAGCAAACATTCTCTGTTAGCTGGGTTTTCATATGGGCTGCATTTTGTCACTTTCTGGTTTTACTTTAAGTTCTGTTCATTTTCATTAATTTTGATTGTTGAGTGTATCCCCTGCAGTCAGTGTGTGTGTGTGTGTGTGTGTGTGTGTGTGTGTGTGTGTTAGGTGGATGAGTATGAACCTTTTGGGTCTGTGATCTGTCCTCTTGTCCTTGGCCCGGCACAACTCACAGAAAATCATGACTGACAGCATTTATGATTCACAGTATGACATCAGCTTCATCATCGACCTGCCGTACCTCTGGAGAAACTCCACAAAGAAGAATGTTGAGTTGTTCAGAAGTTTTTGTTTAGTTACTTTAACCTTCATTCACACCATGTTGAAATAATATGACAACTCCTGGTTCACAGTGTGACTATTTCATAGTGCTATAGTTCACACAAAGAGTGTAACAACCATTTTCTATAACTGACTGAAGCCCTTACATTTTTTCAAACCATATTTTCTTAATATAAAAGTGAAAGTGAAACGTTTTTGTCAGCTATGGTAACTATTACCCGAAATGTGACCTCTGCATTTAACCCATCACCAGTGAGGAGTGAACACACACTGCAAGTCATGAACACACACACACACTGGAGCAGTGGGCAGCTATYACTGCAGCACCCGGGGAGCAATCGGGGGTTTGGTGTCTTGCTCAAGAGCACTTCAGTAGCTACCTGCTGGCGCTAGAATTGAATTAAATATAATTCAATATGGTGGACAGGATGTATGGTAAAATATGGCAAATTTAGTATCATATGACTTCACATAGACCAACAAATCTAATGATGTAAATTAAATGACAATACATTTAAAAAATTTTGTCATAAGAATTTTTATAAATTTTGTTATATCCTAAAATTTTACAGGTCTAAAACGTTACAGGTATTCTCAGAACATGGCCTCGTGAATCATACCAAGTTTCATAACAACAAGGTAATGTGTTCATAAAATACAGCATTTTATGACAAAATTCATTTTATGCTCAAAATGGTGACCAAGGAAAATTGGATTCCATTTGTCTCAGCATGCCTCAAGAAATCTAAGGAGACATCCCTCATGGTTTCAGAACAAAGCATTCAAAAAGTATTAGCAARAATAGCAGTTTTTTCTATCTTGGCAGCAGTAGGTGGTGCTGTGATGAAACAGGTTATGCGTGTGATAACACATATCAAATCTTTGTTAAGATACAGCCTCACATCTGTTTTGGGGTGATCTTGTTGAATTTGTGAATTATTTGAGAACAGCTGGGCCTATCAAAAAGACTTTTTGCTATGGGTGTCTAGATGCTAAATACCTAATTTTGGGCAAATCGCACAAATGCGCTATAGCAGGGGCATTTGCCCTATTTGAAAATTCAAAATGGTGGAAAAAATTGTATGACTAAGAATGACATAGGTTTGGTATCTGCGTGAGCCAAGGAATCAGAAGAAAAAATAATGTAATTTCTTTTTACTTAGGTCAAAAGTTATGAGCAAAAACATAAGGTAAGACTTTGAACTATTGGTGGCGCTAGAGGGTTTGAAGTAGAGAATCTAAATTGGCTGTGGTAACATTTCAGACTGACCTCTATCTGTGTGCCAGATTTCATAACTTCTATATGCTGCCATAGACTTCAAGAGTGGAAAAGGAAGAAGAATTAATACAGCTACAAGCAGCAATTAAAGGGTCAAGCCAACTTGTGCACAAAGAGAAACATTTGTGGACATCACTGATGATAAACTTAAAAACATGATTGAAACCACTTACAGCAACATAAAACATTTGACCAATAGGTGTCGTAACCAAATTACACAGTCTGAGATCAGTTTTACCATCATGACATTTAATATCATGATGCGTTACTTAAAAACCATCTGATCTCACAAAAAGATTTGAATAACTTTTTGTCAGGAGTGTCCCTAGATGATGCACACAAAATTTAGGGTTTTCAAAGTAATAAAAACCGGGTGACGGGAAGTACAGTTACTTATGACAAATTTGGTATGGTAGCATTCAAAATAAGCCAAGGAATCTAAAAGATAAATCTCATGACAATAAGGCAAATTAATCAAAAGTTATAAGCAGTTTTACAAATTTTGCTATAACATTTGACCAGTAGGGGGCGCCAGCTCCAAACTTTGTAAGTACCCTCAAACAGTGAGGATGAACCATACCAAGTTTTGTAATGATATGCAATAGCATTGGTAAGATACTGCATTTTACAACAAAATTCAAGATGGCTGACGCCAAAAATCTAATCTAACGCCAAATCTAATAAGTTGCTAGTTGTATCATCCAATTTGGTGCAATAATAGTTGATACACTCCACAATGAAGAATTGGTACAATAATATCAATCCAAAAGCCTCAGAAAAGTACAGCATGGTTTCTTTGTGCAGTGTAAGTCATTAAGCTACACAGAAGCACTCTGACACATGCTATGCACCACGACCGTCTGTGTTACGGTATCAGCCCAGACAGCAGTTAATAGATGTTCATGTCAGCAAGCTAATGGAGGTTCTTTCTGTCACAGTGTTTGAGATCAAGTTGCTTCTTATTGAGCAGACTGGAATTTGTCCTTTAAAGGTCATAAAGGACCACCATTCCATTTTAATACCATTAAAAGCTGTTAATATGAGATTAATGAGCTCAGAAATGAAGTTGCATGGTTTATATTCTCCTGTATGTGTTCAATAAAAGAGAGAAATATGTTCTGTGAGTCTGTGACCCGTTATATCCGTCTTCAATCTGTGATTCTATCACCTGCGGTCTGTGCTCAGCTCTCCGGCCAGTGACCCTGAGAATCCAATGGTTTTTTTTTTATCCTTTGTGTTTTTTCTTTCAGTTTGTTGAATTCATTTAGGATGCATTTAGGAAGCTTTACTTTCAGATTTGATTTGTGTATCCTGCTGCGTTCTTTCATTTTCCATAAAATATGCACTTTTTTCTATATTGTGGCCTGATTACTTCCAGTTTTTCTGCTTTTTAAAGTATTGAGTCGCTTATCAACAAACTGTACTAATCTCTAAAAGTCTAAATATCCAACAAAGGCTCAGAAATGTACAGCATGCTAAAATGAATCAATATAAACCTCTATTTTACTTGTGTTGACATGAAGTGCCAAGATATAATTGGTTAAACACAATGTCTGAAACATTTTCAATGAGTTCATCTTCAGTCACACTGAATTGTTCAAATGACCTTGAAGACAGCAACCAGAGACCGTCCTCAGTCCATGTGAGTCAACCAACCATTTATCATCCCTCCTAACTAACTTGTCCTGTCAAGCTGTCTGTAACAATTAAAAGCTGTGCATGACATGTTCTGCAGGCCACTGTGCAAACATGTACGTATAGAAATGTGTCATATGTGTTTTTATTGATAATACTGTCTGACTTTATGTTTTAGGCACAAACTCATGTTTAATTTGAAGCTAGTAAATAAAAATGCAGTGTTAAAATCATGCTACATTTGATCTTACGATCATTTCTCAAATGTGATTCAGAGAACGAACATACACACAAAAACCATGTGTAAGCCTCTTTTTCTTATGTGAAATGTATAAATCACAAATGATCCTGTAATTGCATTGCTGCTGAATAGGTTCAGATCCCCACCTTCTAAATGCCACCCAAATAATATTATAACAAATAAAAGAGCCCCATTCACATCCAAATCTTTTACTTCTTTAACCACATCTCAAGTGGCAAGAATTGTTTAGATTTCCAAACAGCTGCACTAGTTCAACTCTCTGCCACAAGAAAAAGTGCTTATGTCCACCTGGACCCTGACTTGTAGCTTAGCACTTTTCAAAGTCTAAAGCCAGCTAAGCTAGGATCAAATCTGTCCAAACACATGTTTTTATAAATGAGGCCCCAGATCTCTGGCAGAAACACAATTCAAATTGTAATGGTGCATCATGTAATATGATCATCTGCCTGATAAAGCTGGAAAGATGGAAAAGTATTTTGCTTATTAATGCTACAGTGTCAGAGATGATCATCTACTGTCTCCATTTAAACCTGTTGTTTAATTCAGAGTGGATGAATTGTTTGGGATATGATAAGAAAATCTCACCTGCCTGAATGACATACAAGAGCTCATGAGAAGGTTCAGGAGTCCAGTACAGAGCAGATGCTGCTTATTGTGCAAGCTCTCTCTCTCTCTCTCTCTCTCTCTCTCTCTTCCTATGCCAATCAATACATATCCTGTTCAATGCACAGAAAGCTCAGATATAAGTGATCTCCTGCTGTTATTTTTAGTGTTGCATTCTGCAATTGTCAATCTCAGTATGAAATTCTTTTGGTAAATAAAGCTCATTGTCTGTAAAGACACATTGTTGGTCTTTATATGCAGGGCTGTGTTGTCGCATTCACAGCTGGAGAATAGATTGCCTACCTGCAGAATATTCCACAGCCACGATCCGTGTGTTTGCTTTAATCCACCTGAATCCACAACACACTAACCTGAACTGGCATCTGCATCACCCTCCACACACACACAACATCTGCACCTGTGTCTGAATTCAAAGAGGATTACTGAGAATTATTTCACCCTAATAGGAAAGCACAATGTGTGGCTATAGCACTGGCTTTAGCCCCCTAAATTTCTGTCCAGCTTCCCCCCAGAAATGTGATTAACTTTATAATCTGTTCACAAATGTGTGATCACTTTAAATCTCTTTAAATCTCATAAGTAAAAAGCAGCAGGCTTTAGTGTGTCTTCTGTGTTATTTAGTGCATTCACAGCATCAGCGCAGTGTGAGCGTCTAAATGAATAAATGTACTTATTCTTCACTTTGTACTCCGCAGGTCTTTGAACTCCTGCTTGAATATGACCAGAAGCTTCACTGCATCACCACACATCAAAGAACAATAGATGTAGTTCTTGACAATAATAGTGAATAACAGCATTTTCACAATAGCAGTGAATAACAGTTTGTTTGGACTTTGTGTTTTGGAACCTGTCCTGTTTTCTCCCTTAGCTTGATTACTTTTATGAACATGGCAATAATGTTCAGACACACACCAAAACAATATGTCAGAGACAACAAGGTGGTCCTGGCCTGTTTGAAAATGAACTCTGAGTCTCTGAGCTGATTGCTTGTGGTGAGACCACCTGTAACATAGAAAAACAAAAATAAACTCACAAAGCTATTGTTTGTTTATCCTGACAGATTACAGTCTTTAAACAGGATCCTAGAAAATAAACAGGTGCATTTTGGCCCATGCAGTTTACTTACACTTTGGTTGATTTGGAAATGCTGCATTGTGAAAGTGAACCAAACTAATAGCAAATTGGAACATTGTAGCGATTGTAGCGATTGTAGTCCCTTTTCCAAAACAAAGCAAACAATGTACAGCAGGTGTGAAACAGCCCTTTCAGATGAGTCTTCATCAGATGAGTCTTCATCAGATGAGTCTTCATCAGATGAGTCTTCATCAGATGAGTCTTCAATGATCACTGCTTCAGCACTCCATAACAACAGAGTTAGAAAAAACTAAGAAATGTTTGTTGTAAGGACCACCGATGGAATCCACCAGCATGAATGAAGGTATCTCATGCGTTTTGTCCTTCTCTGGTGCTCTTAACAGAACTGGCTCTGATCTGATCTGATCTTTTTGATCATTCTAATCTGACTCCAATTTAAATGAATAAGGGTTCCAATCTGATGCTGATTATAATTTAGTAATTTGACTATTTCTAAACTCTCATACGCTTAGTTGTTATTTCATTAGGGACCCAATGTCGCACAGAGTCTCGTGCTGACAGGTGTAAGCAAACTGTACAAAATAATAGTTATCTGAGTCATGATCATGCAACTTAATAAGTCAGGTGATAGACAGAAACCTGGAGAACTTGGTTGATGCGCTCCATTCAACTACAAGATCTCAGTATGATCTTATCCTGACATACTTATTATGTGCTAACATCAGACTCCTTCTAATCTTCTTGAAATAACACTTTCTGAAGAACTTTGGATAAGCCAAAATGAACATATTTTTTATACCAGGCAGTTTAAACTTAAAACATTATTTAACATTTCAATACATATGGTGAAAAGTATCAGCATGAAACATCTTTATAAAGTCATGCCTGCAAATGGATACACATTTCTGCTTACAGAATGTGTCCCTGAGTCTTTGGTATGATCTCCTTATATACACAGATAAGACAGAGGTTTTTCAGGAGGTTTATCAATACAGTCTGGGTCTTCTGGGAAAGACACCCATGACAGGGGTGTAGATTATTTCCTAAGTTTTCAAACTCTTATTACACCATATCCCATAATAGTAGACATGAGACCTTTCTACCCATCACACCATATCCTTTAAAATGATACCAAACATGTGCTACACATAGTATTATATATGTTCAGAAGATTTCCAGTGATCTGAAGCTGGATGCAGAGAGGAGGGAAAAGGGATTTGGGAAGGGGGAAGATTCAGCACTACATTGGGGAAGCAGGAAACTATATCCTGAGGACCAACACCAAGTTATTTGAGACACCAAGATGTTTTGCTGCTTTATAAAACGCTTCAATAAACCCAGTGCTGATCACTAGACCAGCTGTAGTGATGGGTCGTTCTTGAACGATTCGTTCATTTTGAATGAATCTTTAATGTGACTCGCGAAGAATGAGTCGTCACGGAGAGTGATTCTTTCAGTCGCGCATGCACAACATCCTATAGGCACTGTACAGAAATTAGTTCACCTGTTTCGAGTCTTCGGGTTTGAGTCGTTTGAAAGACTCGAGAGATAAACTAATCATGTCTCTTTCCGGTGCAGTCTGCATTGGTTAAGCGTATGGAGCTGTCATGTGATGAACGAACGAAAAAACGACTCAAAAGATAAACTATTTATTTCTCTTTCCGGTGCAGTCTGCATTGGTTAAGCGTATGGAGCTCACGTGATAAACGAACGAACAAATGACTCAAAAGACACTAATCATTTCTCTTTCCGGTGCCCTACAATGTCCCAACACGCCTCTGCTTGTTTGAACGCTCACTTGAGAAATGAAATTTGTGAGCTTGTGATGAGACCCGCTGAGCTGTTTTCACAGCTCAACAGACACAGATCTCCGACAGACGTTCTCCAACATTATCTATTGTATTTCCTCCAAGACTCCACTGAAGAATAAAGTTGCTGTTTATTATTGTGCAGGTCTAAATATGGTATTAGTTTGCTGGATCATTTCTGCTTTCACATACAGACATCATACATGGAGGTGATGTATTCAGTGAGTGTTTGTGGGAGGTCAGTGGAATGAGGTTCTGGAGGGTGGGGGGTGTAGGTCTGGTGTCAGATGTAGATGCTGATGTGCACTGAATGCAGGGCAAGAGCACATCTTATGAAAATGTCAGCAGACAGCAGAGTGCTGACTGTAGGAAGGACAGACTCCTGCCCCTGTGTCAACATCCGGAAACAATCAGCTGCACAACACACGTATCTACTGAACACAATTACACACTTATCTACTGAACACAATTACACACTTATCTACTGAACACAATTACACACTTATCTACTGAACACAAAACACACTTATCTACTGAACACAATTACACTTATCCACTGAACACAAAACACACTTATCCACTGAACACAATTACACACTTATCTACTGAACACAAAACACACTTATCTACTGAACACAAAACACACTTATCCACTGAACACAATTACACACTTATCTACTGAACACAAAACACANGAACACAATTACACACTTATCCACTGAACACAAAACACACTTATCCACTGAACACAATTACACACTTATCCACTGAACACAATTACACACTTATCTACTGAACACAAAACACACTTATCCACTGAACACAATTACACACTTATCCACTGAACACAATTACACACTTATCTACTGAACACAATTACACACTTATGTACTGAACACAATTACACACTTATCCACTGAACACAATTACACAATTATCCACTGAACACATTACACACTTATCCACTGAACACAAAACACACTTATCCACTGAACACAATTACACACTTATCCACTGAACACAATTACACACTTATCTACTAAACACAATTACACACTTATCCACTGAACACAATTACACACTTATCCACTGAACACAATTACACACTTATTCACTAAACACAATTACACACTTATCCACTGAACACAATTACACACTTATCTACTGAACACAATTACACACTTATCCACTGAACACAATTACACACATCTGTAGACTCTAAACACCTCTAGAAAAGTCAAAACAAACACTTACATCATATTTTTAATGACAGAATTGTGGATTTTGTGGTGTCTTAGAAGACTCAAAAAAAAATTAATTTCAGAAATAACCAATAACTCTTTTTCAACCAGAAAGCACAATGTCTTTCAAATGAGCTGTTGATTATTTTACACTTTTCCTTTATACAGTTGACTAACTGTTATTTTAAACCCCCTTCAGCAACTTATTACCTGTGGGAGATATTATAATTTTGATTTATCTTATGTACACACTGCCAGCATAAATGAAGCTGAAACTCCAGGAGTTTTGACACTTAATTAGAAATAAACAGGTTTTCAGAGACTGTATGTGTTCTCGTCTCATGGATGGAACAGAGCACCTGCTTATTTGACAGAATATGAACATGTCACGTACAGACGCAGACAAAGAGTTCAGAGCTCAGCAGATCAGGCCAACAGAACTGCCTGCACTCAGCAACACAGCACCATGTGTCTGCCTCACATCCTGTACTGTAACTGTCTCATCAGCTCCAGTGTGTCACCAGCAGTCACCTTTCATTTCTCAAGTCACTTATTATACAACACGCTTATTAAATAAACACACATGTTGAATAGGAATTAGTTGTACAGCTCTTGATGCTGTGAGTTTGGATCACTATGCTTGTTTATAATATGTACAGCAATATGAAACGAGACTTATGAGTGATTTACTTATGGGTCATGTAGAGGTTGTTGCTATGTGGTTGCTGTTGTTGTGGGTTTTTAAGCTTGTTATATTGTGGTTTCTACACAGTTCTGGGTCATCTGTGTTCTGGTCCAACTCAAAATATTCCTGTAGGCCAACAAATGATGAAAAACCTATGAAATCTATTTACACTGAGCATTAACATAAAA
>JAZGTK010022645.1:0-10206 GCA_036877625.1 Ambastaia sidthimunki | reverse complement strand
ATCAACGGCTCCGTGCTCACCGATCGCATGGAAGGTTCATTTTAAAGGGCTGGTTGTGTTGAATATCTGGCTCTGAGTAAGAAGGAATGCAGGGCAGAGGGGAGCTCCAGTTGGTCTGAATCTGTCCACAGTTTACTCGAGTGCTTAGACACAATCTAACACTGCATCACATTTGCAACAGCACTTAGTCTGGCTTTATAAAGACCTGGTGGATTAGACAATATAGACATTTTCCATTTCACACGTGTGGTTTTGTGTGATTTAGGTTGTTTTGTTGATTTTGTTGAATGTTTTTTGTTTATATGCAGGTTACATCATATTAAATTATATGCAGTGTGATGTCATCAGCACCGCTTGCAGAACTTGCCACCCAGTCACTATGGCAACTGCTACAAGTTTCCATAGAACATAACTTGCACTTTCTTTCTTTCTTTCTTTCTTTCTTTCTTTCTTTCTTTCTTTCTTTCTTTCTTTCTTTCTTTCTTTCTTTCGTACTGAGACATGAGCGGTCTGGGCCCGTGTGTCATTCCTCTGACCCCTGCGCCTGTGATCTTAAAATAGCAGAGAAATTCTGTCCACTGACTCCAGCACATCTGATGAACCTCAGAGAGTTCTGATCCCTCATGTGCATGTGATGTAAATGATAGTATGTTAAAGTACACAGCCGGATACTTGATGGGTCACTGTAAGGAAGAACTGAATGATTGTGGATCAGGCTGGTGTAACACATGGAACATCAGAGCTTCCGGATCACTACAATTCATGGGACTATAGACCTTAGTCAGGGTAGATGCCATATTTAAAAGCATATAACTAGTATTAACTAAGATTTTTAATAGGTTGTGTTGTCTGTAACAAACGGGTAGTAATTTGTTGAAAAATACACACTTTACCTTTATGAGTTTTGAGGTCACCTGACAAAAATGTTCTACCTTGTACACTGACTAAAGGTTCATAGTTTGATTTTGTGATCCCTGATTTTTTTTCAACTCTTAAGTACTGGAACCTAAAAAACTTAGTACCCAAGGAACATAGTTTCAAATAAAATCTGAGAAAAGTCACTCACATCTTGGATAGTCTGGGTGAGTAAATTAAAAGCAAAGTTTTGTTTTTGGGTAAACTACCCAGCTAATAGGAAATATTCTCAAAACATTGGCTAACATTCTTTAAAAGTACTCACAAAGTTATCAAAAACATTCTTGCAGTAACATTAGTAGAACTTTATTTAATGTTATATATCATATATATTAAAAACTTTATTCTTAAGCTCTTAGTGGAATGTTTTAAAAAGTTAAAGAATTTAAAAGTTTGAATAACGTTCTTATAACCAAGCAAATAATGTTAATATAACCAATAATGTTGCAACAATGTCTAAAAAACTGGACGTTTTGAACATTCCTAGATCTTTCAACATTTTTAACGTTTTTGTTACTTAATGTAAATGTTAAGGAAACATTCTTACAACCTAAAATGGGTATTCCTTAAAGACATTTATTGATTCAATAGAAGACTGTTAAGCTTTTAAATCATGTCAGTTGAAACTCTACACTGTTTATAAAGGTTGTTTTGCAGCTTGAACATTTGCTAACATCTGGAGACCGACACTGATACTGTTTCATAGGTATCTTATCAACAGACCTCAAAGGTTTCAATGAGCTGCTAAAAGACAATAAGCCCCTTCCCCCAGTTAAAATCCCATTATGTTAAAGGAAACCCACACTCCTCCAGTAGATCCCTGCTGGGACTCACTCATTCTCTCTCTTTCTCCAAATAACGGGATAATTTGCATGCTAAGTGCGGGTGGCTATTTTGTTGATAATGGTCAATGCAGGAGTGATATGCAGATTAAATGAGCAGGCAGGGAAACATCATTGTTTGAAGACTCAAGCTTACATGGAGCAGGAGAAGAGGAAGGCAGGAATAAAGTGCAGGGCTGTGGAGGAGGGTATGGAAAAATATTCTCAGTGGGAATAACGCCAGTGTTTCAGGAGAATCCAGACTACTGCAGAAGGTAATAATATAGAGAGTTTGTCCACAAATGTTCTTCCAACTGGATGTTTGAATCGATTTAAGCCTGTTTTCGTGAGAAAGGAGCTTCTGAAGTTCCTCTAGCTCAACTGGTAGAACATGCAACTCGCAACGCCAAGGTGATGGGTTCAATTCCCACATGGATCACATGGTATATCGATCTGTCTATCACCTTCAAAAAAAAGCACAATGTTTTTTGTGACTGCTCACGCCTCCACTCGCCTACAAATCCTCACACTGCACTCCAGATACAGTGACACTTATCTGGCTGCGGTGTGTAAATCCAGCCCCAGGCCTGTGAGGCCTTTATGGAGGCTGGGAGTAACAGCTGTCTCTTGCATGTGTTTGAGAAGCCATGAATAAACAGAGAGAGCCACAAAGCTATGAGGACTCGAGACCACACACGCACAGAACCCAAACCCCTCTCACACTTCACAGTCATCATCCTCAGTTACATGTGCTGCCAAACAAATGCTACTGCAACCTTAAACGTTACCCAACCGACCGCATGCCTTTCTTATGTTTACTCTCTATGTGAAAGACTAGTGCAAAGTCCTGACAGATTGTGCTGACCTATGTTGTCATAAAGTATTTATTTTCCTACTCTTTGTGTGTAAGCACCAAAAACCAGATGTTACTGCATATATTAATGTGTATTAATGAATGTTAATCAGACTCAGACAGACAGATAGATAGACAGATAGATTTGGATAAAATGGAGAGTGTGTGAGGTAAAACGCTGCAGACGGCTGCAGCTATTCGGGCTAAAAGTGTCTTTCAGTGGGTGGAGTGAGTGATGACAGATATGAGTTTTAAATGGAATGTCCTTGTGCATTCACAACTCATCAGGATATCGGATGAGATTCCAGAGACAGACAGAGGCAGATTTATTTTTGCCTTTTGTTTTCAGTTCCTGCAGGAATAGACTTGAAGTGACTCTGCTGAAATTGCATATTTGTGTATTTAAATACACACATTACCCAATACACACAGACAACAGTTGAATTTAGAAAGTAGTTTAAATGTTAAACGTAGATTTACATGGTATTTATACAGTACATGGTGTTTATAAAGCTTTTTTGGTGGAACAATGTTAAAGACACCAAAACTTAAGGTTATTTTATTATTACTTACAGGAAATGGGGCCGTGGGCACTTTGGTCAGATGGTGAGGCTGTCTTGTGTTGTTGGATCATTGTGGCAGTAAGACGAACCAACTTCAATGTCAAGACAGCAAAGCATGGCAAAGATAAAGCTTTACATCATCCTTGCTAACAGATTTGTTGTGTTACACAAGAACAAATTAATATAATCCAAATCTGGTGAATATCTGTCAAAAGTTGTAGGTGGTGTACAAAATGTTTTATATTATGTTTAAAAAAATATAAATGGCAGGAAATCTGGTCACTAAAAATGTAACCCACCGGTTGCCACAAATATGATGTGACCTAAAAAATCAAAGGAAAAAATAATTGCATTCAAAAAGATATCAGCTAAAACATACAAGGCAAAACTGTTGGTGACACTAGAGTGTTTTATATAATGCACAGTTTCAGATGAATGGAGTGGGCAATTGGCCTAATGTTTTGTCTCTATCTGTATAAGTTTTTGAGTGTTTTTATTAGTGTGCTGGTTTATATGATGGGTTTGGCTTCTATGTGTGTTTATACAAGCCTATTTTATATCTGTCAGAGCTTTACCAACATCAGTGAACACTTAAAGGTTTCTGCTTCACCTAAAGGCGGTTCTATGACCTCGTGCTTTGACATTAATTGATATCACAAACTCATATAAAACTGATGCTGGCACTGCAGTAACGTCTAAAGACAGTTAACAAGACCACATCAGAGCGAGTGAAGCTCAGGAAAATACATACTGAGAGACCATCTGAGCTCTCCGCTTTTCATTTCACAGCCTTGAGTCATTCCTACAAAACTCTCCCCACCCACCGACTCCTGGGATGGAAACCAACACACACTTTTCACGGATCTGCTGAAGTCAGCTTAAGTGAAGAAGGTGTGGGACTCTAAAATGTAAAGAGGCCCCAAATAATTTTCGGACCAGTAAACCGCACCTAAAAAAGTGTTTTATAGCATTACATTAAAGCAGTATCACACAAGCAAGAGTGTGTTAGATCTGCAGGCTAAGCGCCACAGGTAAGTATAGTGTTTAGACATTTTAAAAGTTAGCGTTAGGGGTGATAATGCTTTTAAAAGAACAGTTTAACAAATAACAGAATGTAAATAAGAAAACAAGGAGTGTCTCAAAAACACACATATTGTATGTGGGGCTACTTGCATGGATGCTCCAAGCCTTGCTTACTAATTAAAAAAAGCTAATTTAAGATTTTAAAAAGAGAGACAAGGAGAGAGAGAGAGAGAGAGAGAGAGAGAGAGAGTCTACTGTAACATCTGAATCTCTTGTCCAATCATATTCATGAACTGGAACTAACTGTACACAACAAAATATCAAACCGAGTTACATTTACTTTTACTTTGCATTTACTTTACTAAAATATAGCTCAAAAACACATTGCAAGCAAAACATTTTACAAATGTTATACGTCCATGTGCTGAACTGTTGGGACACCCCTGTGAACTTTAAGTTTAGTTGTGTAACCACGTCTTGTAGTTTGTTTAAGTTTTGGTATGTTTGTATATATTTTCAAAGTGTCCACTGTATGTATGCGTGCTGCTGCGACTACTGGGGGAGTTGACAGCCCCCTCTGATGGCTGATCCAGAAACTGCAGGAGCGCAGCTTCTCAACTAGGACAGAAAAGAAGCCAAAGAAGCAGGAAGAGGAGGCGGCCGAGCGGAGGAAAGACAGAAAGGTTTGATCTTTCTGTGTGTATGTACAGCCCTGCAGGGCTGAATGAAACTCGATCTCTTGAGAGCTTGTTGACACATTTTTGTGCAGCACATTCACTGATTCACTGATTTCATAAGAGGACAGAAAGTTTCAGCCTTCGCACCGTCTTAAAAAGTTGCATAACTCACCCAATCCAGCTGAACGCCAGGAGACTCCTGCTTTATTTTATCATGTTACTCATTCTCCACCACCTCTACCTCAATTTCATGTGGAGTGTCATCAGTGGACAGTGAGGAATAGTGGTTAAACATCTGGGTTGGTAACCTAAAGGTTTTAGGTTCAAACCCCATGAGGGACAATCCATGAACTATCCCCATTGTGCCATTGAGCAAAGCAATCACAGAGGACACTTTTGTTCTTGTCTTAAAGGGGAAAGGGGCTGGTAACCCAAAGGTTGTAGGTTCAAACTCCACACCAGCTGATCAATAATTTGAAACCTTTGTGCCCTTGAGCAACATGGATCCTCATTACATCTTCTACAGGGGTGTGAGAAAGCCCCTTTGTTCACAGAATGCACTTCCCTGGTTATGGTCCACACCTTCTAGACCTTTCAGTTATAGTGAAACTACAGTGAAGAAGTACCGACAAGTTATAACTGGTGTATTTTTATAATTATTTATTACATGTATGTATATTTAATTAGAGGTTAACACACATTGAAATTTTTAACAATTTCATGAAGACACTCAACTGTCACAGTATTGAGGATTATGTTCAAGTGAGTAAAGGCTGACGTCCGTTTATGACATCAGCACTGAGCCAGCAGGTGATTGGTCACACCACATTTCTGTTGTGTAAAACTACATGTCTGCTATTGACTAATAAATCTCTACACATTGTTGACCGATTAAAACACTGACTGAACACAAAAGACGGATCTTTTACATTGAACCGTGACCAGGAAGCAGCACATGTCAGAGTCTTTGCGTGTTCTGTATTACACAGACATTGATACTGTAGCTTTTTTGTTATAAAGGTGACACATAACTGCAGGTAAAACAGTTTTAGTTTTAGAACAAGTTTTGACACATACAACACAAAGAAACATGAGGTGAGCGAGACTCTCACCAGGTGTGTTTTATGCATAAACAGATGTTTCACCTGTGGACAACACAATAGAGATATTGAAGTATCTGTTTTCTAAAACTTTTCCTCCACATACTTTTAATATCAAATTAAATCTCACATATCAACTCTCTCTCTCTCTCTCTCTCTCTCTCTCTCTCTCTCTCACTATAATTCTTGCTCATTTTTATTCTTGCTCATCTTTTGCTCATTTGCTATTTACAGATATTCAAATATATTTCAAAATGAATAATTACATGTAATTTATTCTATTAGATTATTTACAAATAACATGTTCTGTAAACAGTCACATCTTTGCTGCAGTTGGGGGTTCAATTGAGCTGGAACAGCATTCCCACAACTTCATTAGGAAAACATTTGGCAGTTTGTTTTGTAAGTCCTTTTCTTTTGCTGTATGTTCATCCCAGTTTATATTGATCCAGTTTACACACACTATCTGCCCTTTAAAGATCTTTAAATTGAAACTGGCTTCTTCATGTGTTAAATCCTGTTGAAACAGTAAATTTGGTCGGAAACAAATGAAAGGGCTCTTTTTTAATAGCCTATAGCTTTATGTTTTTGTCTCAGCCATGAAAATGCTTTACTTGCTATTGCAAGACAGAAGTAGGTGGGATCTGGGGGAGGGACATTCTTGTTTTAAACAGCATTTGATTGGACAAAATGGGTGAGTGCAGTATGAGTCATCCATACTTTTGGTCTGTGTTCCAGAGGAGAGAAACATATCATATGTGTCATATCTAATGTCATATCTTGCCCAGAGTCTTAGAATCATCATCAGATTTTACCATTCCAACTCCAAAATTTAAAAAATATACAACATACAAACAGACGGTCATGCTGAAATACAACGTCACATTTACTGATGTTGGTGTACTTCTGTACCCATACACCAACTATTTTATGTACAAAGGGTAGTCTTTCACCAGCACTTGGCCAAAGGAGCGAGGGGCGATTTAATTCTTCTGCCGGGGCTGAAGATATCCCTCGCTTCTGACTCTAATCTCACACCCGGCACTTTAAAGATGGACACAGCTGACAGAGAGAGACAGAGAGAGAGAAGAAAAAAATGTTGGTAAATACAAAGGACGACGTGGAAATGACGTTTCTAAGATTGCCTAATCTCTTTTCATCTCAAATCTGTGTTGACAAAAGGTTACCAGTATTGACAGGAAGAGGAATTTAACTTTGATCTTTGCAGCAATAGGACCGGATTAACTTTTGAAGGTGAAATTGCAAGCATTCCGCTCATATAGAGAAATTCTCCAGCACTTACTGTCCCTTAGATGCATTAACGGAGGTGGAAGAGTGTTGAAATATGGGTGCACCAATGCATCATGAGCAGAAATCCTGTCCTTTGCATTCATCATCAGCATCTGCTGGGCCAGGTCCTCCGTCTTATAAGGTAACTGAGCGAGTCTGAGCCAATGTACACACACACACACACACCTATGGGTCAGACATCCATTAGAGGGGGAAAGAGGAGGGAAGATGAGGGCTGCTATACAAAAACCCTTCTGTTTCCACTCCAGCACACACACACACACACACACACACACACACATGCATGCATGAACTGGTCTCACCTTTTCCAGACATCTCGGAATTGCTGGGGCTTGCAGTGTAGGAACCACTCTACAGGAACACAAAGAGAGCTCTTTCAGTTGAGCAGACCACCAAACATCCCACTCTGATCAGCTATCTTCACTCAGAGCAGGTTAAGACAGTGAGCCACAAACTTTGAGAAGAAATTGTTCCATCCCTGATGCTGGAGAAAAATACTGATCTTGTGTGGCCAGGATGAAAAAATATAGGTTCTAATTAGAAATGAAGGTTTTACAGCCAGATGCTTTAGAGGAATTCATTAAAAAAGTTCCATAAAGAACTTTATTTTCATGTTCTGGTGCTCCGTAAAACCCAGAAACCAGTACACTGATATAAAGAACCTACAGAACACAAAAAGGGATGTTTTACATACTATGTTAAGGATAATGAATGAGGACAAAAGTGCATTTAAAAGTACCAATTTCTTACTCTTCTAAAGCCATACAAAAACACTACATTTTAACCATTTTTGGTTTAAATGCTCAAATTTAACAATGACAAAAATGGTTTAAAATTAATGGTTAATTTAAAATGTATTATATGGTTTAAAATGGTTAACATTTTTGGGTGGAGTATTCCTTTAAAACTTTTTGAACACATCCAAAGAGCCATGTAGATCACTCAAAAACCCAACACAGTGAAAATGATTCAGAAGAGATCAGAAGAAAGTTCTTTGCTGAACGTAAACCTTTATTTTACTAAGTGTCCTTCCATCAGCGTCTGCGGTCACGGACCACCCGTTGGTTCTTGGCTAAAAGCTGAGGCCACACTTCAGAACACCTGGATGTACCTTTGAGGCCACACTGGGTTCAGGTATCTTCTCTTCAACACACAGTACACACAAACGTCCAGAGTAGCCTTGGGCAAACCCAAATTCATAGAGCAACACAGCTGGAAAGTTCTGCCAGCTGTTTACCCACCACACACATGATCTCCATCAGTGCCCGCACACTCTAAATGAGGCATGTTTCCCAAACCCACCTCACATTACTCGTCTGTGCACCTGTGTAATGCGTTTGGCTGGATTTCCTGGGCCGCAGTGGAAAGACAGAAAGCTTCTTTCCTGCATGAGCGTGTGTGTGTGAAGGTGTGTGTTTGTGTCTGACTCAGAGGTGTGAAGTCAGCTCATGTCCAGCAAAACCACTAGCAGACACACACACACACACACACACACATACATGGTTTATATTGGAAACACAGCTTCAACACAACTTTGTGAATTTGCTCTGGCAAATTTCTGTTTGCATGACTGAATGTTAATAAAATAACAAGCCACTGGCAACACGTTTACACCTACACACACACACACACACACACACACACACACACACACACAGTATTGGTACTTTCTGTCCTCAGTGGAGCTTGACAGCTATTGATCGCTGCACKGTACAGTTTTATTGTGTAGAAARGTGCAATGTAGACATTCTATAAAACACTTTGTTTAATGTTCATGAGGGCGAGTAGATGATGACAGAACTTTTTGATCTGATCTTTTACATGACTTTAAAATGTCGGTACACATGTTGACAGCTTAATTACACACACAGAGTAAATAACTGATTGAAATAAAGCCAGTTTTTATTTTACCTAGTACATTTTCAGGTTAGCTAACAAGCATTTTGTTACAGCGTATCTCACACACACATATACTCAGAGAAAGTGAATGTGTGTTGTGGCAGGAAATCACCCCTCACAGCAGACACATCTGTGAGATTACAGAGACATGAAAGAAGAATTTTGCACACACCTGGTTTATAGTTTGGCAGATCACTGACACCTGGCCAGCTCTCCTCAGTCGGGACTCCGAGAACCTCAGGAGGAGAGAGGAGAAAAATGAATAATGGAAGGAGGAGGAATAACAGATTTAGAAGTAACTTTTCACACACACACGTACTGTCCAGATCTTCAGCAGTTGTTCAAAAACATCAGCTACTCCAGGAAACGCTGGTGACCCCTGCAGCATCTCTATGAAAATGCAGCCAGCTCCCCTAACACACACACAAACAGTGATACACATTATTTTAATGGGGACACAGCATATATATACCACCATATATTATATATACATACATAAACACACACACACATATAGTTTTGTATATGTGTGTGTAGAAGGTCTCACCAGATGTCCAGGGCAGTGGAGTAATCAGTAGAGCCCATGAGAACATCAGGTGGCCGGTACCATAACGTCACAACTTCTGCTGAGTAGGTTTGGCATGGTATGGACTTAGATCGAGCCAGACCTGAGTCACAGGGGATAGTTCATTTGAGAATGTGTGACAGAGTATGTGTGTGTGTGTGTAGTTTATGTGAAACCTACCAAAATCAGCGAGTTTGAGTTCTCCCAGATAGCTGATGAGGAGATTCTGAGGTTTAAGGTCTCGATGCAAAATTCTCCTGCTGTGAATATAAGACAATCCCCGCAACAACTGAAACATGAAGAGCTGGCAAAACAACAGACAAAACCAGTGTCAGACAAAACCAGAGGTTGTTTTCTACAAAACTGCACGTGCTTGCATGCATGTTTTTACCCTGATGTTGTAAGAATGCAGCCCACCAGGATGCTGAATCATGTATTGAGCCAAATCTGTTTGCTGGGACAGAGATGGAAAGAGAGAG
>JAZGTK010022644.1:0-10207 GCA_036877625.1 Ambastaia sidthimunki | reverse complement strand
AAAACCATAAATGTGGCACAAGTCCAACACTGCCCACACAAACCTCAACAAACAATAAACATGCCTGCAGTGTCTGGTGCTGGTTAGCATCATGCTGTGAGCCTTTTCATCAGTGAGAGCCAGGCACCTTGTGTAAACTACAGGGAAACAATGCAAAAAATTCAGTCTGCTGGAAAAATGGGGAGAGTTTGGAGAGTGTTCATCTTTATTTAAAATGCAAAGCAACTCTGATGGGCCGTTTATTATAACGCAATTGTCAAACATGTTACCTGAAAAACCAGGTACAGGTAGAATACAGAAAATATTCCCATCATAAAAAATTGTTTATTTTATTAAAGATATAATATATCTAAACACAGCAAATTTACCTTTTCATTTATAATACTCAATGGTCATATTTACACCTCATATTAAGCTTTGGTTCGGATCACAGTTCCCCTTTTGTCAGTTTCTGTCCTGATTTCTTTGAGGGGAGGGTCAATCTGCTTCCATCAAAACACGAGGCTTAAAGTTGATGCGTGCTAATATTAAAGTCAGAGTACTGCTGTTAGTGCTGTAACTACATGTACATGTATGACCATGCATGACCTTTTTCAGATATTTCAGAGCAATGGATGAAATAAGCTCACGAAACTTTCAAAATTAGAAGAATAAAACAAGAAGAAAAGCAGCCACCTTTGTTTCAGCACTGATAACCTCAAGAGCTCTCCAAAAGCTTGCACCAGAAGTCAGCACTGGTGGAAAACATGTTTTTCAATAAACTTTCTGTTTCGGCTCGTCAAATTTTAAATCCCGTCTGACAGACACGCTTTCCAACACGTCCATAAGGATTACGCATTAGGTCAGTAGACGGAGAGCAGGCAGTATTTTGTGGCTGTTCTAACACATTCCACCACATGAGCATCCACAAAATAATCTGTAATCTGTCTAGTGCATCTTCAACTACCTCTGGGTGTGGTCAAAAGTGGACAAGCTCCAATTATATATAATATTTTGCAAGCCATTGTACATGTTACAAGTACCATATTATAACAGGAAAAGATAATCTTATATTATGTTCACAACACTGAAGACTGCTGGAGACACAGAGAATCCAGCACTGCTATAATCAAGCTTTCCTGTAATAATTCTTCAGATATTTTATCATTGGATATAAAGAAGGCCACCTCTAGACTTGAAGCTCTTATCTGTTATATTGCTGTAGAAGTGCAGAAGACAAACAAGGTCGTGCAGTTATTCCAAGAAGAGAATGCAGACTGATGAGTCAATCAAAACATGCTTTTCAAGACCTTGAACCTCAAAACTGCAGGAAAAGCAATTAACCAAAATCTCTATGTAACAAACTTTGATTTTAAAGCTTTGATTGTATTTAAATGTTTGTGTGGCACTTCGCACAAAGACAGGTTGAAGATGACAGGTTGCCTTTTTTACTAGTTGGATCTTGTAATCCTATCAATATTGCCTCACACTTCCTGAGACTCACCTTTATCACAGGGAATGAGCTGTAAGTGTCGGAATGTAACTGCTCTGTGATTAGCAGACAGCTTTTGAAGATTAGCAAATGTGCAGCTTTTTAGCTGAGGGCAAATGTTGTCGTAAACTGTATTGTATTTTGTCTGTCAACACCTAATGTTAGTCAAAAGTGAAGACCTTGTTTTAGTCATATTAAAAGAAACACTCTTAAGCAGTGCAATGGGTTAGCGTCATAATTTCACAGTGTTTACACCTTCTCAAAGTCAAAGGCATTTTTTTAGGTGTACAAGTATTGTGTATTGTGTCTATTCATGTTAGGAGAGGATAGGAGAAAGTCAGATACTTTATAAAGTGAAGAATTTGAAAGACATCATAGTGTTTATCTCTAATCTGCTGCAACATAACAGCCAGTAATTTTCAAGTAATCATCAAGTAATCAAAGGTCTTGATTAGCGTGTTGGGGGTGTTTGATGGGGGGTGAAACTAAAGTCTGCAGGATAGTGGCCGTCCATGAGCAGCGTTTGACACCCATGCTGTGAATAATCAATTTATTCTAGGAGCTAACTGTGGCCATATTAAAATTTTAATTTAGAAAATCTGTTTCACTCTTTAAAAAGCTAGTGCCTTACAGATACACTGACTATTTTTGTTGCCATTGAAATTTTGCGGTTGTCAGGAAGTTAAACCGACACCTAGTAGTTTGGAAGCTTTATAATATTTTCAGTTACCAATGACATTGTAGGAACAGGCAATCAACCGTCAATTTATGTCATGGATGAAAGTGTCCAATAACGGGGGTTATCTCTGGTCATGTGATCTCAAAATGTCAGCTCCCATGATGTATGCGCCATGTATAATAAAACAGTATTCACAGTTTAAGAGGTAATGATATTCTTGGAGTCTCATGTGAATGTACACATTTAAAAATAGTTTGAATTTACAATTTAAATAAGAATGTAAATTCTGAATTCAAAAGATGCTGTAATACAGGAATGACCCTCGTCCCTGGCCAATCACTGTACAGTTTTTAAAAAAAAGTTTCAATTTCATGGACAAGCAATGTGAAAAGCGCCAGGGGGCCGAGAATAATTCTGCAGACTATAAATATTCAAGATGAACTTAATTAAACATGGTGAACATTTCATTATCGCAGTTCTGTAGATTACATCTAGCCAGTGATGCATTCACTCCATGAAAAGCAGACCTCAAGGCCATGAATATACAAAATAACTGTTGAAATGAGTGAATCAAAGCAGGAGAGAGAGGACAAGTGAGGGAAAAAGCATGTGCTCTGACCTAATTTCACTTCACACAAGCTGGCTATGACTGGTTAGGATAGAATTAAGTCAAGTGCTTGCAAATAAAGCCGTGTTCATGGTCGGTGCAGGATGACACATGCCTGCCACATTTAGTTACCATTTCTTGCTCCATTTTGTGCCCTTCTGAGCTCAGACACAAGTGAGGTAGCACAATTTCTCAGGTGTTTTCTCATCCACACTTCACAAAGCCAAGGCTGAGCCCATAGTTTCTGTTACTGTTACTGCCAGATAGCAATGGCATTAAAACAAAGAGTTTTGCTTAGGTCTTTCTTAATATGAACAGTTCTCATAACAAATCACTGTTCTTGAGCTATGCTATCCTCATTCACTTAGACCCTTAAACCCTTAACATATGTCAACAATTCCACTTCAATTTTCTTAAGAATTTTAGAAGAAATATCTGAGTTAAGTTGATATTTATATAAATAAAACGTAACAATTAGGTCTTCTCAGAAGACCAAACACTGACTAACGTTGCTACAAATAATTTCAGAGAACTCCTGGGACAAATGAGGGAGTTCTGTTGATCTTACCTTGCCTTAAATCTGAGGAAAACCTTTTTACCTGTGACATAAATCAAACATAGTGCACAGCAAAAGAGCGTCAATTTCCTGCAGTTCCACTGCCCGCTAGCATTCATCATTTCACATTTGCTATGAAATCTAATTTGTTCGGATTTCGTCCCACAAATCTTTCAGACGCCTTCGCCATTCCCATGATGCATCAGGCCCCTGCTGGTTCTTTCTCTCTATTTTCTTAAGAGCAGAAAGTGAACGTTCATGGTTAGATAAATAAGATGACATATCTGAAAGGATGAAAACAGCAGGCAACAGAAAGAATCTACAGCAGATCTAGCTGTTGTTTTCCTCTTTTTGTGTAGCATTCATAAAATATTTAGTATCTATTGTTGGGTTTGTTACTATATATGTGCGTTTTTGAGACTGCATGAAATGAAAAATACAGTTATGGTCGTCTGCTCCCAGGGAATGAGACCACAGCTTCTGCAGCTCTCGTGTTAGAGAACTTTAAAGGTCAGAAGGCAGTATCAGATTGGTGTCATATCGGCACTCAGCTTCCCGAGAGACTCTGAGCTCATATTGTTTTCCTCCCTGCCTGAATTCACAAGACTGTTGACCTGAAGAACAAGTGTAAGGTACAGCTGAGACTGCGAACAAAAGGGACACAAATCCTGTGTTTTTAAAATGGTTTGCCTGCAGAAATAGGTTGTTTTAATTTCTATATATTTATTTATTGACATAAGATTTCTGTATAGGCGTAAAATAATACTATAATAAATATTACTATAATAAATGTTAAATAGTATTAAAAACTAATACTTACTAATAGTAAAAATACTATTACCATTTCTATATATACATATGCTTAGAATAAATACAGCTCAACAAGTATGAATGGTCGCCTACACATGCAAATAAACAATTAGGCCAGAATACTGTAGGCAAATGAAACAAGTGTGAATGCTTAGTCCCATTATACAAACATATTGTATGATTTTGCATTACTGCAGCAGTAACCGCCTGAAGAAAATGTATTATTATACTTATGTTGCTGATTGATTGCTCTTTCATAGCCCATGACATGTATTGATGATCCTCAGCCTTCAAATATCAACTTTGTCTCAGATACTTCTCTGTAAATTATTATAGTAGAAATTAAAATACACATATTTAACTATGGTTGACAGAGTGCAGAGCTATTAAATGAATGTGGATAGCGTAGCTCAGATAATTAATTGAGGCTCATACTGAAATCTCTGACTTTGATACCTCAGTAAAACTGAGCACAGTTTGAGACACTATGATCCCTTTTAAAACTTTTGGGAGATTTCAGAGGTTTATTTCTCAGGGACAAGTACATAAGAAGCAAGAGACTTAGGCCTTCATTTGATATTAATTTATCCTACTGACTGTCTAGGAGAAACAACTGAGATTTTTACTTTGAGATCCCCAAGTTAATAAAAAATCTAAGTGTCTGCTATTGGTCATTATAGCCCCCATTGTGGCCTTACTGAGAATGAGATGCATGTTTACATTGCATTTTAAATTTCAGTCTGACACATTCTGGAACCCAACAATTTTTGTATTCTAGACTTTTTGTGCTCCTACATTGAAAAGACCTTTCTAAAGTAAACCTACTTCAAAAATATTCACTTTGGTAAAAAGTGTGACAACGAGCTCCAGTCTTCTATATTTTAAAGCAAATTGCATTAAAAATCAAAATGACTGGTTTAAATAAAAACAAAAACATGTCAATCATACCAAAGAAATCTCAATATATTGACAGTCCTAACCACACAATTGACTTTCACTTGCATCAAAGCACAAACCATCAAATCAAGAATTACAAGGACACAAAATGAAGCAGAACACTCAGAGTCTTTCCAGCTCCTGCTGGAGAGACACTCCTGTCTGTCTGACAGGTTAGAGGAACAGTTCCCAGGTGCACTCTGAGCRTGTTGAAGACTGTAGAGACTGGGGTATATTTAGCACCCTGCTATCGAGTCAGAGCAGAACGTTCTTTCTGCTCTTTGTTGTCACACTGACTTCCTCCAAGTTACAAGAAACAGTCACTTTGGGGGACATATTTAGACCTCGCTTTGCTGTAACACAATCCATTTTAACAGTTTCATCCATTCGACTACGTCTGGCAGGCTTGTGTTGGTCTAAAGCTCAGTTCAGGCAGTAACTTGGAAGCGAATGGCGACTGCCAAGATAATAGACAATGAATTGAAACAATTTCCATCACTTTACAGTCGTTTTGCTATTTCAGGACATTGTGTCAGGTCAAGCAAACACATAATAGTGATTCGTAATTATACAGTGTTGCGTATAATTACAGAGTGTCACAAAAATGCAAGACGACCTCTTGGGTATAAACGTGAGAAGCTTCATTAAACAGAGACGGGCCTCTTGCCAATACATCTGCGGAGATATTCCACCAAGTTTTGAATAATATATCAGATGTAAAGCAATGTAATCTTCTTGGAGTGAATGGCAGATGAAATATTAAGAACTGACTGAGACGAAACATTAAATGTTAGGAATCTAGTTTAGTAGTTCAAAGCAACACGGGAAAGTTTGCATTATCTGAAGCATTTTTAATTCTTGACATATTTCAATATATAATGGAAAAATAACAAAATAACAAACAAATAAGTAATAGCACAAGTGTTACTTTTTCCATGTAAATGTTGTTGCTACAATGCTGTGTGTGTTGTTCTGTGGTTGCTATGGTGATTGCTTAATGGCCAACGTCTAAACATTCCATATTCCAAAGTCTCTATGACATCTTGGTCTCTAGATATGCTTCAGCTTCCTCCTTTAAAGTAAGGGCATTTTTTTGTTCCATCCTCAATTTTGGTCTGCCAGGTGAAAGTCTGATTGAATCTCCCCTCAACAAGCATCATGATTTGAGTCTGTTTCAAACAGTTTGGGGCAAATTACATGTCAGAGTTTAACACTCGTGTCTCGGGGTGTGCTTGTATTGCCCTGATCTGTATGTAAATTTATTTATTGTCATTCTTTGTGTAAACAAGCATTTCTATCTAAATGAAAATGTGTTTAAAAGAAATGTGTGTGTACATTGTGTGCTATGGCATTTCACATTGTGTATTTTAAAGAGCTGATTCAGGTGCCTGGATCTCAGTAGTGGAGTAATGTTGCACAGTCCCAGTAAAGTATGACAAATTGCTCTGCTTCATTCTCCACAAGCTACAACTCCAAACCTGTCTGCCCATGTGAATTGCATTCAGCAATAATTATGTGGCTGTGTTTAACCTAATATCAACCCACAAGGAACATTCAGAGACACCTTTAATATTTAGATAAAATCAGCAGCAACTGGAGAACTAACAACCATCTCTGCTGAACGTGTTCCTGCAGTTTAACTGCTAAAGGATTGCGCTAGCAATGCCGTTTCCCAGGAAAGACTTACATTAAAATACTTGGTAATGACTGGTGGGACCCTTAGACTTTTAAATAAAAAGATTACATGGGACTATGTATTAATTCCTTTTAGAATTCCCTATATGTCCAGTTGCCCGACAGCATGGATACATAACCAAACGCAAAAGGAACTCAAGCGCCATCAAACTTCCAACAGAGTCATTATTTAAGCCCGTCATAAACCAACTAAGCAATGCACTTTACTCAATTAATATTGGCAAAACATCACTGATCTTTACAGATTCTGCAGTGTCAAAGCCAACAGTTAAAACTGGAAAAAACCTGTGCCCAGCTGACATAAGTAGAAAATTAGAAATGCACCTCACTGGAAACATCGGTTTCATCACATATTTAAAACAAAACCAGTTGTTAAAAACAACATTAGGACAGCGAGACATCCTCCACAATAATTCCAAAAGTGTGAACGTTCAGTTTCTATTGTCTTGGAGCAATGCCAAACACAATAACTGACCAGAACAGCCAAAAAAAGAAAAGTGTGAGTTTCTTCCTCCCCGTGTGAGCGATGGACCACCATGGGTCAAAGTTATTATTGAACCCACAAAGCTGTAATGAAAAAGGGATTATAGGGGGTGGAGAGAGAGACGGCGAGGGAGAGCAAGAGAGAGAAAGTTTTGCCAGGGGTGGTCTTACCGCTTATGCACAGGCTGAGAGAGCACAGACTCTCCTCGCAGGTCTCCGGACTCTCTGCCTCCCAGTGAGCCACTCTTTCCCTTTTCCTGGGGGACATTTGCCGTACGATGTTCAGCACGCGGTTTACCCTGTCCATCCTTCCCTTGGCTTTGCACGACCGAACGTTCCACGATCCCAACTCTGTATGTCACATCAGACACGCTGAACCTTTCCGAACGTGTCACGGAACTGCTTGGGCTGCTGGTATACTGATCACACGTCTGTTTCCCTGTTTTTCCTGTTTTTTTGCAGTGAGCCGAGAGACGTGAAGGAAAGAGGGTAATAAATAGAAATATATCCCAGTTTGCCTCTCGCGCTGTGAAGCTTCCTCGCACAACAAGCGAGTTGATCTTTTTTTACCACCCTCCCTCTTTTTGACATGCTCTCTCCATCTCTCTCTCTCCAGCTTTCATCT
This sequence comes from Ambastaia sidthimunki, assembly GCA_036877625.1. Classification (NCBI taxonomy): domain Eukaryota; kingdom Metazoa; phylum Chordata; class Actinopteri; order Cypriniformes; family Botiidae; genus Ambastaia; species Ambastaia sidthimunki. The sequence continues at coordinate 2,345 of JAZGTK010022644.1, read as the reverse complement.
TTATAGTGAGGGTCCTTTTTAATTAGTTAATAATACCTCATTAGAATTGGGAGGGGGAGGTAGGGTTGACCTCACAGCAAGGACAGAGGAACAGCTGTGAAGTGGCCATACTTCAAGGGGCATCCGGTCAAGCAGCCGTTTTGTTACACATAAAAACCTGTCTGAGTTAAAAGAGTGGCCTCATGAGTTGGAGTCAGATGGGATTGGTTCCGATCTACCACACTGTAAGGATGATCACAATGCACAGGTTAGGGAAGTTTAAGTTTTATTTATTTTCTCAATTAAACTGTTTTAGGAAGCATAATATAAACCTTTCAAAACAGAGCTACTGTGAGCCCCAATGGTGACAAGTTATGACAATCACAGGTCAAGAATTCACTGTGAAGATGTGGTCGGTTTTGATTCATGGCTCAGATTTCTTCACTGAACAGTTGTTTTTAAATTGCTGCACAGAAAATCAATAGAAAGAAAATACTTCAGAAAATAAAGCGATCAAAACGTTTGCTTTATATATCAGTGACACTTACTCTGCCCCCAGATTCATGATTGGCTGATTGATTTAAAAATGACATTGATCCACTGTAGTGCATGTGAAAAGTTGTAATTGTTTGACAGCAAAATCTCAAAATACAACACAAATGGAGAAAGATGCTGAGATTACAATGAGACATATTACAATGGGCAAAGACATTCAGCTGGAACGTGTACACAGTGATGGCCAACAAAAGTTTTGATTAAAGGCTGCCAGCAAATTTCAAAGTCAAAGTCTTGATGTTGGAAGAACAATGTTTTTCAATGTTGTCTGATAAGTCTCTTCTAATTCTGTATTGGTTAGGCCATTTTGTAGTCAAAATTCAGCTCTCAGGAAACTGCCACATCATGAGTTTCTCTACACAGTCGCTCACTCAGCATCCCTCCTACACAGAAGATAAATGAAAGGGGCAAGTGCTGCGAGTGACAGGAAGAGAATAAAGCTCTTTAAATGAAGCATTAACATCATTATGTTCTCTGGAGGACATGGAAATGCACACAGGACGCTGCATTAATCTAAAAATCTACATGTGCATATGAACAGTTTATTACTCACTTTCCGTTTAAAATAAAAATATAATGGCACTGTAACCCAGTTAGGCAGTAAATCTTCGTTCCCATTTAAATGCTGAAAAAGCAAAAAAACTGATTCATTAAATGGAGGTTGATTTGCAAGTCATCCGCTTGAGTTGAGATTAAGTCTGGGAAGATCAAAGGGAATCAAAACTATGTTTCCGAGTTACAGCAGTTACAGTCCCCTTAAACAGTTGTACACAAAACACAGAAGAAATTTGTGGGAAATGCATACAGACATTGTTATTTAAATACAAGTTGACCAAAAGTAATGTATAAAAGTAATGATTTACTTCAAATTTGTTTTCATGGCTGACACAAACATGTGAACCATTTTAAAAACCATAAATCTGGGGCTTTTGTATTTAAGACTAGACGCGTGTGAAACTAGAAAGACCATGACTAAAATCAACACCAAATATCCATTATCAGCATAAACCACCAAGCCTCAACCACTTTTTAAAGATAATAAAGCATATCTAAATAAAGTCATTTCAGCATTAAATCCCTTGCCTAGTTGAATAATGTATACTTGCCTAGTTTAGTCTTTTCACTCAAATAAACTAGATTCTAATTACATATACATACTTTGGCATGTACTATGCTGAAACCAAAGGCTTGAGATATTCATTCAGTACAATAAAAACCTCTCCAAACATACAGTTGTATATTGCAAATAAACCCATTAAAATAACACCATCATTGACTACTGCAACTTCTCTACTGTAGATAGTTACAGACTGTGTGATATTTAATGCGTTTTAATGTTGTTTTCAATGGTTGTTCAGTCTTTCAAGTATTTCCATTTGTATCTTTAAAGGACCTTTATATAACTTGCTGATCTCTGATCTTACACTGACTCAGCATGAGATATTATATAAACTTAAAAACAATCCGACATTGACCTTTGTGAAATCAAAGTACTTGAGTTATGAGTCAGACAAAGAACCGTACAGAACCTGATTCTGAACCGCAGAGTTCTGAAGAACTGGAACCATCACAACACAAGATCTTTGTGTTGGGAGATCTGTTCATTTATTATAAGCTTTGACTAAACTGATGATGTACTCTTAGATGAAATGTTAAAATCCATTTCATAGAACGACAGCTTTTTCCTTCAAGATCAGTGCAAACATTTTGAAAACGTCTGTGGATTACATCAGGGTCTCAGAGGCTTTGAAAGAGGTTAAGGTTTAAGAAGTTTCCATCTGGACAAGCCACATAAACCCTACCACTAAACC
>JAZGTK010022643.1:0-10207 GCA_036877625.1 Ambastaia sidthimunki | reverse complement strand
TAAATTACTACCTCCTCAAATAAGGGATTTGTTAATGATATAAAGAGATTCAATTAGTTAAATGTGATATCACTTGTCCAATGTGATTTTATCCTGTGTCAGAGGTGTTTAACAGGACCAGTAGCTGAAGGGGAGGATTTGTAGGAGAAATGGCTTCAGCTTTGAGGTAACTGATGTATGTGTTTTCTTCATGCAGGTTTAAAGCTGCTGAACTATTATCTTCTCCAGCCCTGATGAAAGTTTGATATATAGATACAAGCAGTTAATGAGAACTACAGTCCTAAAGATCAACACACACACAATGAAACAATGTTCTGATGACACTGTGAGTCAGAGACTCTGAGCTCACAGTCATAAATCATGTATATCAGTCACAGTGTGTGTTTTGGGATAATGCTGAATAGCCTGATGCTTCTCTTTTGAGACAGAATGACAACGGATGGCTCATTATGTGCCGTCTCCTCTTATTTTCATACATCTTGAGTCATTACTTCACTGGAAGTTGCTTCACCAAGTTGCTGGTGTAAGATATGAGACGGAAACAATTTGTTTGGTCCTGCACATTTCAGATTTATTTCAGGATCTCATTATAACAAACTGCATTTGTTGTCACTTTTACATTCGTTTGCATGACTCTGTAAAAATATTCCGTCAGAATATTTTTGAAAACAAAAGTGAAAAGTGGGTCGAAAATGAAATGATACTTCAGAAGACCACCCAGAATGATTGCGACAATTATGACCGCCGGTTGTTTCATGACTTCTTCGCTAAATAAATCTGTATTTGTTTACTGCAATACAGTTTTATCATGCAATTTTGTCACAGAGTAAATATACATTGATTTTAAAGTTTTATATCCAGAGGTTACAGTATGTGAAAGCAAAAGGACAGATTTTAACCTCTCGTTGGTTATTCTGTACCCAAGAATCTTACACAGATTTTTTGCATTATGGTGTATGGGAATCAAACTGCAAGGTTACTGCAAACATGTCGCTGTAACATTTAAAGGTCTCAGTCTTTCTGTAACTTATTATTTCTTCCGCTATGAACTCATGCATGCATACTGGTTGCCCTGGCAACAGAGCAGCCAGTGCCAACCAATAGTGCTTCAATTCTGTAAGTAACTTCTGTAAACTTAGTCTAACAAACAAATCAGTTGTAAAGTTTCTTGGAGGGGAGAGAAATATTATCACTGATGGTAAATAAAACTAAATAACAAAACAGATTAATAAAAAAATAGAAAAGAAAGGAAATAAAGAAAACAAAAATAAATAATAAAAAAATAAAAATAGAAAGGAAGTTGGCTGTCACTTTTATCACATGCAATTAAAAAAATGCATCAGTAAGCAGATTTCAATTTTCATAGGTGTCAAAGCGCAGCAATAAACACGCAAAGACAACATGATTCACATTAACACACAGACTGACAGTATTGCCTGAGTAAGTGCTGACAGAACTACATTATGAATGAAATATTGAATGGCTTCTGTCACTATCTGTGTGAGTGGAAATGTTTGTGTGGTCATAATGTTGATTTAAACGACAACTTGCAAAAACCTGCAAGCTTGCAGCAAAAACATGCGAGGTTCAAGTAAAGCATGCAGCATGGGCTTGTTTACATGCCGTATGTTGATTAAAGAAACATAAAAGATGCTGAAAATAACCAACATTTAAAGCAAAGCATCTTGCATGTCATGCAGTGCTTTGAAAAACTTTCTTTTTGGATTTGTTTTGGTTTATTCGTCATATTAAATATCTAATTGTCTGTTACTTCCAGGAAAACATGCAATTATTTTCTCACATGCATTTCTCTAATGAACTAACTTTAATCTTTACAAACAGTCAAACTGCACCAGAGGAAACAGACATTGTGCTTGTTTTTAAACACAAATGGTTCATGTTGTTCTGGTCTTCAGTAGATACTTGTGTTATTATATATTATATGTGTAACTAGAATGTGTGCTTTGCATATTATATAACGACCAGGTTTGCATTTAGTTAACAGCTTGGCATGCAATGTTTGTTTGTTTTTGTTAGTCTGTTTTTTAGTCGGTACCCACAGACCGCACTTCAAGCCACCGCAATGCTAAATTTAGCACAAACCACAATTGATTAGAAACTTCTTGTCTAATCACTGTGTCTGGATCAATATTATTGCCTCTTTATTTATTAAAGATGTCAATTCGACTTAATCTTTAATGTTCTTTAATTGCAATGGGAGGAGCGGGTAAATAATCTTTCTGTTTTGAGTGCTGCTCACTCTTCTGTCCCTGGAGCACAAACAGAAGAAAGGTCACGGGACCCTTGTCGAGATCTTCTGGAGACCCCGACAGTGTGTTTGAATGAATGGAAGAGAATAATAGAGACATTGGAAAGAGACACTACTGTAAGTTTTAGTGAGAAACAGGAGGGCTCAGTGATTGAATTTGATCCAAATACCACCCTGATGAGTTACGGACCCCTTCTGCTTCAATCTGTAGAGCAGTGAAAGCAGAAGAAAAAATGAGGATAGTCTCAAGATGGGCAGCTTATTAGGAGGCCTGGGAATAAATAGATTACAGTAAAAAGTAAGTGTGTACTGTTATGATGATTAGAACACCCCCACACATATAAACAAAGAAAATAATCCAAAATGCCACTTAAATGGGTGGAAATAAATTGTCCGGCGTTATTAAGAAAATCTATTATTGAACAACATTGTGTCAACGGTTTCCTGTACAGAAATTCAATATGGGCATGAGGTTTATCACAGAGAAAAGCTTTGTTTCAGTGACTGAAGTGAGCAAAGAGAAATATTGAATGGCTGCTCTTTTCTGAAGTACTTTAGTGTGAGAGTTTAAACAAGCAGCCTGTGTTTTAAATTGCCATGTGCTACAAAACTAAATGTGAGAGCATAACACTTGATTGTTTAATGGCATAAACTTAATTACTGCATGAAGTATAAATGAACAATAATGTGTTACATCAGAATAAAACGTCCTGACAGCATTAGTAACATATTTGTCAATGTATGGTAACAATGTGACCTTTGTACTTAACTCATCCAGTTGTGTAGTGAACACACACACTGCAAGTCATGAACACACACACTGCAAGTCATGATCACACACACTGCAAGTCATGAACACAAACACTGCAAGTCATGAACACACACACTGCAAGTCATGAACACAAACACTGCAAGTCATGAACACAAACACTGCAAGTCATAAACACACAATGCAAGTCATGAACACACACACTGCAAGTCATGAACACAAACACTGCAAGTCATAAACACACAATGCAAGTCATGAACACACACACTGCAAGTCATGAACACACACACTGCAAGTCATGAACACACACAATGCAAGTCATGAACACACAATGCAAGTCATGAACACACACACTGCAAGTCATGAACACACACAATGCAAGTCATGAACACACAACTGCTCAGAGGGGAGCAACTTGGGAAAAGCTGCCTTGCTCAAGGCCACCTCAGTCGCTTCCTGGCTGTGGGAATTGAATGGGTGACATTTGGGTTATAAGTTTGACTCTCTAACCATTAGGCCCCATCAGAACATCAATAGTTCACTTTGTGTTAAATACTTGTGTTAGAGCAAGTTAACACAAGTTAAAATGCTCTTCAAAAGTCACTTTTGTAAAATAATATACTAAGAGATGACACACACATTTCATTCTTGGCTGACACACATCAATGCGTCTAAGGTCTCTTGTGTATGTGTGTGTCTCCTAAGGTTTGGCTGTGACAGGACAGTCTCTCAGTCATATTCCCCAAACAGCCTGTGTCTCTGCGTCCCCCATCCCAAACTCCCAATGCTGTCTAATCCGTCCAGACAGCCTTAAGGATGAAGAGATGAAAACACCATTTTTCCTCAGCAGTGAGAGAAATGTTTGCAACAATATTTTAATTTAGCAATTGGCTTGGATTTAGACAATTGCTAATTTGTTTAGCTTTTGTCTGTGTGAACATTGCTGTGGAAATACAGTTTCTGTGGAAATACAGTTTTTCACATTCAAGTAAAGGCCTGTCTATTATCATTAAATACAGGCATCAAAAGTTCTCCGCTTGGTCCGCTGTCACTCTCTTTCTCATCCATCCTGTGCTTTCTTTTTTAAGACACTTCTCAGCTCCCACTAGCTGTTGAGCAGGTGCAGCTTCTGTGCAGTGAAGCAATGGCTCATGAATTAGTTTCAATGTGCAAAGCAGCCATACGTTATCTACCATGTCTTTGACTTCCAGTGAAACAAAGTAATCTGTAGTTTCATGTAGACGGACCGTGACTGCTTTTCTTAAACTGTCCAAGATTTACCCGCTTATGTAAAATCATTCCTCGTACTCCTCTCATCCTGTCCCTGGCATCAAAACTTTTCCTGCATGTAAATGTGGTTTTGTAGACCAGGTCTGTTGGCTGTTATGGCAACATGTTAAATGTTCTCTCATCTGTAAGTCGTTTGAATAAAAGCTTCTGCTAAATGAATAGGTTTAAATGTGACACAGTGTTGTGTAGCTGCTCTGGGAATGTGTTGGTATCAGTGTAACTGTGTTGCGTGGGTGCTTGTGTAGTTTCTACAAGCTACAACACAAATGGCAGATCAGCGTGTGTAGCTCTCATTAATACACTGATGCTTGACATTCAAGTGTGTGTGTGTGTGTGTGTGTGTGTGTGTGTGTTCACAAGCTCCTTGTCACTGTAATAAAGACTAATTTAATTGTGACAGGAGACACAGCACATCCCATTTGGCCTCACTGGTGCCGTGAGCAGCAGTAATAGCCGGCTGCTCTCTGATAAGCACTGAGGCAGTAATTGGGGTGTCAGGACACAGGTGTGATGTCCCCCCACATGTTTCTCTGAGAAATATAAGAGGACTGTGTGTATGGATGAGCTACCTGACTCCAGTTAAAATAAATCAGTGTGTGTATGTGTATGTCAATGGACTACATACACAAACGTGACAATGCACTGTCATGCATTTGTGTGTGTGTGTGTGTGTGTATGTTCAGCGATTGTGGTGTAAAGCTTTTTGCTGGTATTTTCCCTCATTTATTTCCAGAAGAAAATTAAGTGATTAATTCTCAAATCTGATCATAACTTAAATTCTTCCTTGTACCCAGCAATATTGTACAGTATGTTACAGTACAGAAATAATAAAAATAGACTAAAAATTACAGAAGAGTAATTTAAAGTCACAGCAAAACAACAGCTATCTAATGTAACTGCATAATTATATCAACCTAAATAAAGACTACAGTACACATGTACGTATTACAGTTAATACTGAAATATAGTCGCACTGCTTTACAGCTTCTGTATGAAATCATTTAGAAGTGAAGTATAAACGAATGGCCAGTCATTGTAAAAAGATACTTGCATTAAAGTTGCACAGCGTCTTTTTGTGTTATTAAACGAGTGCTCAGCCTGTTTCTGTCAACGTGGAGGCTGTAAAATGAGCAACAGGTGTGACCATCAGTATAATGAGCATTTAAATGTGTCCCATTAAAACTTCACACCGTCCTGCTTGAGTTTCCTCAGAAGTGTCCACCAGTACAACCAGCACAGATTCCTGCACTAATTGTACAGCCATTAAAAAACAGGTCTTAAATCAAGATCTTAAGAAGGAAACTAATAAGTGCGAAGTGAAAAATATTGTCTGTTTAAAAATCTGAACCTTCTATGATCATTTAAGTCCTGTAAATAGATCGGCATATAAGATATACCAGCAATAAGCCTAAGTTTGATCTGTGATAAAAGAGAAAACATGGTTTCATTCTCTAAATACTGAATGATATCATAACACCAATTGTATTTTTATTGCAATAATGAAGACGCTTTTCTCCACAGGCTGGTGTGGAAATACTGCCATCTTCTGTGAAACCTGAGATTCTATTATAACAGTTTGCACAAACATGAACAGTCAGATTGTTGCTTTAAAGGGTTGTTTGGTTATTATATATTACACGCTGAATATTAGTTTAAGCCATGCAACCTAACGCAGCTTAACTACTGTTCAGTTAAAGGTCAGGTAGTTAAAATCAGTCTATTACAGTCAATTGTTCCGCTCTTAACCGCCAGAGGTCAGTCATGAATAACCTTTAAACGCATTCACGCATCCAACACGCATTATGTAAAACACTTTAAATATGCATGAAAATCCTAACAGCGTTATATGTTTTATCATTGTAAAACGCTCATTTCTCTCAATTTATTTAAAATATATTGCATATTGTAATAGTATTGAAATACAAAAGTAACAAAAGTACATTTACAGTAAGTGTGTGGGCTCATTTTAATGTTATATTACGATGAACGTTGCACACAAAGTGAAAACTGTTATTATTGCATGACATTTTTTACAGTTTGAAAGAAATTGTGAATTTAACGTGGGGATGTATTAGCGCTGATCTTTTTCTTTTGACATAATGAAGGAGTCAAATAACTAATGAATGACTTTTATTATTACACAGAGAAGCGGGTTTAGTTGCATGTGACTGTACAGAAGGGAGTGGCTTTAAACTCCTCACACATACCTCAGATACTCTCACAGCTGCACTTTGACTCTCAAACTTTAAGAAAACTTTAAGGCAACAAGGTTAGTGAACATTTTATATATGAAAAACACACTGCCGAAAAAATACACCGCAGTTGTTTTTATGCAAATTGTTAATGAAATTGTGATTTACTGGAATAATAGGCTACAGTTATTTGTATTTCAGGTATTTGTACAGTTATTTGTGTAAGTGTTTGTATAAGTGTCGTTGCGTGGATGTGTTAACAGGAGAAGAGAATTAAAAGACATAAATGGCTATAAGATGATTTGATGTGAATCTGTGTTTGTGGAGTGTATGAGAGATGAAGGCATGTCTGCGCAGGTACAGTAACGTGTGCGCGCATTCCTGTGTGTACAGACAGATTCTGTCTGTATTAAAACTGTTCAGGAAACCATGTACACACACACACACACACACACACACGCACAGACAGACAGAGAGAGAAAGAGAGAGAGAGAGAGAGAGAGAGAGAGAGAGAGAGAGAGAGAGAGGGAGAGAGAGCTTTCCAGGAATGAAAAGTGCAGTGTGTGTAACCTAACTACTTATTTTTCTGTTTTGGGTCAGAAGAATCATGTTTTAATAATTCACACAAAATACGGGATTATTATAGTTATTATTATTTTGAACAGGTTTCTACATATGAGTTCAAAATGTAGGCTATACCGTAGACATCATAAAAAGTCAAATAAATCTTTATTTCCATAATGTATGAGTTAAAATTGTACCTGCAGAACTTTCACAGCTTTGACTGTTTTCTGTGTGTTTGCTCTGTAGCTCTGAGCCAGTGTTGGCTTGCAAAAAATGTTCACCTCCACAGGTGGAAAGCCACACTGTTGTTATCAGCCTTAAATTAACCCCTTCAGCTTCACAGAGACCACTTGACTCATTCAGTTCTTCCACTGATGTTTCTTCTGCACTCATGACTCGTTTTGGAAACGTAACATTTAAACAATGTTTTGTTATTGGTCAGTTCAGCTCTGTACATGAATTGCACTAAACAGTTTTGTGCACAAATACAGGTAGCTGGGCAGACGTACTTGACTGAGTTATAAAAATAAAGCTTTAACTCTCAGTAATGTATTGCCTCAGGCCAACAAAACAAACAGAATACACATACATACTGTACACACACAGGGGAAGTAAAGTGATGTCTTTCAGTACTTTTAAAATATATGTCAATGTCCACTGATCTCAGAACAGTTTTCCAAATTAGTCATCCATCTTGTATCTTTTTATGTTTCTGGTAACACTTTAGTATGGGGACAAATTCACACTTTAAACAAATTGCCTATTAGCTTTTCATTAGTACCTATAAAGCACATATTTATGCCTTATTTTGCATGACCATATTGTAAATCCCTTAATCCGACCTCATAACTAAACTATAAGCAGGAGTTAGGGGTTTGTTGAGGCAAAATTCGTAGTTAATGATAAATATGTTTTCCTCGTACTAAAGTTTTACCACGTTTTTGAGATGAGGACAGCACACCAGACAATGCAATTAGAAGGGTGTGGGTGCAAACAGAGAGCCACGCTTATCTAACACACAAACACAATTAAACCAGTGAGCAAACAGACGAATGGATTTTAAAAGACATCTTGAAGTATAAGGACGATACATGTTATGCTATAGAGTCCTTTTGCCATTTTAGTTATTACAATAACATAATTGTGAGTGTTCCTGGACTCAAATGGTAGAGCATTGTGCTAGCAACACAAGATCATGGGTTCGATTTACAGGAAACACAAACTGACACGTGTAATGCTTCACTCTGATTGTATGTGAAGTTGCTTTAGATAAAAGCATCTGTCAGATGTAACAATGGATTGTGTGTTTATGCTGCTCTGAAAAGTGATTCTAACCTTATTCCTGATTTCTAAGTCATCCGTCTTAACTTGCTTGCAGTCATGCCATCTGCAGATGAGATGGTGTGATGGTGTGAGGAGATCTTTGAGGATGTCGGGTGATACGAGCACCCTTTCCTGGAAGCTTCCTTCCCAGGACTGGGATGGGGGCATCAAAAGCCCTGACTTGGGTCCTGTTGGAGAAGGTGGTCCTGTGAAGATCATCAAAGTATGTTTCAGTAGCAACAACAATCTCAGCAAGAACTTTAAACTGGTAAAATGCGACAGCTCATGGCAGATCAAGGTATAATTTTACAGTTTTTCTAATTATAATATCCCAAATGTTGGAATAAATGATTTTGGAACAGTTGGTGTTTTCCTTCTCCATCAGACCATCATCCAGTCCATTCTGATCAGTGGGCGTCTGGGCCCAAACGTTCAGAACCCGGACTGCTTTGGACTGAGACTCAAACACCTGAAATCTGAGGAGCTTCACTGGTTACATCCTGATCTGACTGTAGGAGAGGTGGAACAGCGCTACGAGAGCCATCACGCTGAGGCTGAGTGGAGGTGTGGAAAAAGACTTTAAATCAACATTTAATGATACTACAGACTGTACTTTTCTCCTCATGCTGATCAGTTTTGACCTGTATTCTTTATTTACACATTTCTGTATATGTGTGTGTGTTTTTCAGATATGATCTTAGAATCCGTTACATTCCTGCTGATTTTATGAAAAGATTAAAAGAAGACCGAACCTTTCTATTATATTTCTATCAGCAGGTCAGCAAACATTCTCAGTCTCTTTGGTTGTATGTTGTGTGTAGTTTCATCATACTGAAATCTTGTCTCAGGTACGGAGTGAATACATGCAGCATCATGCTAACAAAGTTAGCGATGGAATGGCACTTCAGCTGGGCTGCTTAGAGATCAGGTAAAAACATCAAATCTTACAGTGACTTAGCAAAGTTTCAATGAATGTTATAGTTGTATTTCTAAAGCTGCGTAAGTTTTAAATCATTTCAATGTGATTTTCTCTGTTTTTCAGGCGATTTTATAAAGACATGAATGCCAAGGGCCTAGAGAAAAAGACTAATTTTGACTTACTAGAGTAAGTTCAGGTTTTTAAATGCACGTACTGTTTAGAACTGTGTGAAAAGGTGTATTTGCTAATGTTTTGTCTTTTTGCACCATTTTAGAAAAGAAGTTGGTTTGGACCTGTTTTTTCCCAAGGGACTCATTGACAGTATGAAGGTTAATTTAACACATTATTCTGTTTGCCGTTCTGTCATGCTGCAGAAAGTTGACAAGAAATGTTGTGTTATCTTCTCTCCTTTACTAGGTGTTTGACTAAACCAGCTGAAAACTTTCCAAAAAGTTGACATTTATCTCGTTTACTCTAAAACAGCCTCTCAAACAGACCTGACAAATATTTCAATATTTACCTCATACCTGGAATGTTTAAATGTGTAAAAACATTTAAAACAACATGCCTTTAAAAGTCCAGCCTTGGTTATGTCCCATTCCTGATCTCCTGATCTCTTCACTGTTTTTGAAAAAGCTAAAAAGTTTATGAATCAGACTGAAATTGTACATCTGAACTGGACTGTTTGTTTGAACAGCCTAAGCAGCTCAGGAAAGTCATCCAGCAGACCTTTCAGCAGTATTCCACACTAAAAGAGGACGAGTGCATGCTGAAGTTTTTCCAAACCTTTGGACAATTCTCCAACTTTGATGAGGAAGTTTATCCCTGTGAACTAGTGGTAAGTTCCTGCATGGCAACACAACGTTTTCCACAGTTTTCCA
>JAZGTK010022641.1:0-10207 GCA_036877625.1 Ambastaia sidthimunki | reverse complement strand
CAGATACGTGCATGCAGTGTAGCCATTAAATACATTGAATTTCTTCGGTTACGCTTTTTGACAGAGAGAATTAGTAGCCTCATTCTCAGACATCTAATGCAGCACTTAGTGTTTTTAGTCACTCCATAAGTGCTCAGCTAACATCAGAGTGCATTAGAATCAATGACTAATGTGCTAATGTCTTTTTATAAACACGCAAAGATGTTTTCTTTGAGCTCTCTGTATGTAATGAGCATTTTGTCTCCATAATGTTACACTTTGTCTTACCTCTCTGTTAGCTCACATTTCATGGTGATGTACCAATTAGATTTATATTTGGCTAATTAGAGGGTCATTGTTGTTTATTTTCTATTCAACATATTTGTTGTTTGTGGTCTGGTTGTGTCTGAGAGATAATAGGCACTTTCACACATACAGCCTTTTCTGTAGGTTGAATGGTGATTTCATTGGAGGCAATTCAGTTCCGGCTATTAGCTGCTTATGAAGCTGTAAAGTTTCATTGCTTGAGAGTTCATTATTGTGTGAGTAAATCCACAGGATTAACAAAATTAAGATACTCTGGTGCAAGAAGTCTGCTGTCAGAAAACTCAGCAATGTTTAGTTAGGATTAAAATCATGATAATCCAAGCAAATGTTGTTTAATTGGACACATGCATAAACAAAACAGTTTCTCTCCACCTGAGTGAACATAGTCTACAGATTACCAGAAGAGTTAGTAATTCTCTTATTGTAGACAAAATAACTAGCCGTGCAGCTGATCAAACTACATTTTTAGAAAAAAATGATTTTTTAACAGGTGTGAATGGTAGCAATATGGTACAAGATGCCAAATATGTCCAAATAAAATATTTTACTAAATTAACAGATTAATATGTGTGAAAGTGGCTATAGAGCGTGTTTAGTGATGTGAGGTAAACGTGATGTAAAGGCCTTTATAATTTTGCCAGTTGGGAGATGTTCAAAGGTCAACATCATTGATGACCTGGGACAACATTCCAATCAACCAATCAGATTTAGGGATAAGTTTACAGTTAATGTCAAGTTTAGACTTACAACCAGGGTTAGGTGCTTCTACACCACTGTTATTCACCTGTCATTTCCCTCTAAGTTTAGGAATAATTTATGCTTAGGGGTTTTCTGCAGGAATGTCGCTCCGAACATCTCTCACTTGGCAAAATAATGACGAGCGTACAAATGAACAGCTCTGTTCTGTCTGCAGGGCTCACTGCATGAAGAGAGCTCTTTTTCAGGCTCTAGGCGTTTCAGTGGCTCCAGCACAAGAATTGTAAGGCCCCGTCTTTTCCTCTTTCTCTGACAGGGGCACGGCCTGTTGCTCAATGCCAGTCTGGGCTTGTGAAACTTGTTGCATGGTTCTGGTTTCATACCATAGGCTTCACTGGTTGTTGTTTGTGTTTTTGTGTATATGTCATGAGTTTTTCCAGAGAACATTTAGGAATTGTCACCAGTGAGCTTGCACTTCCTGTTTTTCCCACTGTTGTGTTAAGACACCTTTATGGCTCTAATCAGAGACTGGGACTGGTGATGTGTCTGATTTAATAAAGCATGTGTTTGGTGATTAACCAATCATTTGGTGCCTGTTTCTTCTGTTTTTGTAAGATTGTGTGGTCAAATTTAGTTGTTTACATTTACGAGAGCTTTAACTATTCTTCGCACAGAAACCCTCTTAGGTTGTATGTCAGTCAGTGCGTGTGCTTGGACCTACATGGGCATGATTTTAGGTGTTACTGCTTCATTTTAATGTCCCTGCTAATTAAAATACTTCCTTCTGATCCTAAAAAGTAACACAGTTCTCACTAACATCTATTTTCTGTTCATCTCATTCTGTTTATTTCTGTGTGTCTGCTTTTCTAATCAGCCTTCAGACTACAGTGCTTTTCTGGGCTCCAGTTCGAGGGCCTCATCTAGGGCCAGTTCTGCTCGTGCCAGTCCTGTGGTGAGCATCGCTTTGCATCCCAGCAGCCCAAGCTTTATTCCAGGCTGCAGGTTCAAAGTCAAGTCTGTTATGTGTAACATATAGAGATCCATGACTACACACTGACATATTCTTCTGTTCCTCTGCATTATCTGTTTCTCGTACTAGATTCATTAGTATTGGTGGATTAAGTATCATGTTTGTGCAGTGCTCCCTCTAGTGGATTAAATATTGAACATATCTCCAATGGATCAAATTGCATTCAATGTAGTCAGTACAAATTAACTGCAGCACTGTTTCAGATATAAATACCTGCATGATACCACAACATCATTAATTACTTTAAATTTACACTAATTTACAGCCATTTTTTTCACACAGGTGGAGGAAAGATCAGACTTCCTGGAAAAGGTCAGTAAGGTCATCCACATAATGATGTTAAGAACAGATGCAGTTATTCTTACAAACACAACAGAGATGATTTATCCAGTAGAGTGGATGATATCACAAGAAAATGATCTACCAGACCAAGTTAATATTTAAATGACATCTTCAGGGGTCCAGGACCGCCTCCACCCTCTCTGCTGCAACTCTGGCATCTCTGGGTGGAGGGTTGTCAAGAAGAGGAAGCTGTGATACCTCCATTTCAGCTGACACTGAGGCCTCCATACGAGAAATGAAGGTAATATTTACTCATTATAACAATGGCCCTGATTTGTAGGGGAGAATAAAGATGCCTACCTTTAATTGCAATCTGTTACGTTTTTTTAGTTAAAAATACAAAAGTCAGTAACTGACCAGATAAGTACATTTACATTTATTCAGCAGACACTTTTATCCAAAGCGACATACAGTAAATTACAGGTATACATTTTTATTAGTACTTGTGTTCCCTGGGATCGAACCCACAACCTTTATGTTGCTAACGCAATGCTCTACCAGTTGAGCTACAGGAACACAAGTAACGTAAGTATGTTTTGGATGTGTCTTTTCAGGACTCCCTGGTGGAGGTGGAGGAGAAGTACCATAAGGCCATGGTGTCCAATGCTCAGCTGGACAATGAGAAGACCAACCTGATGTATCAAGTGGACACACTAAGAGAAACTCTGATGGAGCTAGAGGAACTTCTGTGTGAGACACACAGAGAGTGTGAGGAGAAAACCAGGGTAACACACACATTCCTGTATTCCAGATAAATGTTCTTGATTGGCACTTACAATGACCCAAAGTGGATAACGGAATGTTTAAGGCAGAGAGTTGTTTTTTCCAACTGATAATTTATTTATGTCTGTAACCTTTAGAGAATCTTAAACATCAGTAATGATGGACATTTTTTATCGTACTCTTCAGGCGTATGAGCGAGAACATCATGTTTACAGTGTCCTGAAAGTCCAGTTTGAAGAGATGAAGGAAAAAGTGGAGCAGAGTGAAGAGTTGTTGACGGTGAGCATTTCCTGTCACTGGGGAATAATGGGAAACACATTGTTGAGAGCATATTTCCAGAACACTTCTAGTAGTCACCGTTCTTTGTTTCATTCACAGTTTCTTTGTCTTCCTGGCATAGATGGATTGTTTGTTATTTCTCTTTGGTTTATTCTTCTCACATTTTCTGCTTAATATTCTTCCACCCATCCATATGTTAGCAAGCCCAGCAGTCACATGGGAAGCAGGAGAATTACATCAAAAAGATCTCTGACCTGCAAGAAACATTGGAATGGAAAGATAAAAAGATCCAGGTACAATAAAATTTTCTCTGCCTTTTATTTCAATGATATCTTATGAGTACAATGATGTCTTTTAGATTTTAACAGTTAAGGTGCATATTATTTCTTTAATAAATAATATATAATATTTACTGCATTATCTCCCTCTTGTGTTTTGATCCTTTGATTCACAAAATAAATTAATTTGCAAATAGTGCATTTTCTACAGTCAGAAACAAAAAACTTTTGTGTGATACTGCATCTACAAGTCAATATAAAATGATTTGGCCCAGTGCACTATAAAATAACTGAGTGCACCTTCAATAACAATATCTGTATGTATTGTCTCTTGTAGAATTCCCTAAATCCTTTCTTTGCTTGTGTAACTTACTAACCCATTAAGGAACTGAATGCTTTGTGTAATAACCTTAAGTATTTCCCTCACACCTTTGTTCTTTCCCTTCCTGTTTGTTCCTTTTTGTGGATGGCTGCGTTAAGGCCTTAGAGAGGCAGAAGGAGTATTCAGACATAATCAGTGATGAACGGGACGCATTTAGGGACGAGGTTTTCCGGCTTAGGGATGCTCTGAAGGTAGAGATGTTGAAGGAATGTTGGCAATCACAGCCAGGATATAATATTTATTATATTTAGCATAATTATCATGACATCGAATGACCACACAGAAGACTGACATCTGATTGTATTCATGCACAGAAACATGGCATAGTTCTCGGATCTGAGGTAACAGCCAATGGGGATGTAGCAGATATGTCGATTGATGGGCATGCTCATGCAGAACCAGCTTCCCGATTGATCCAAGATGCTCACACACTCACCGTGAGTGGAGACAGCAAGTTAGGTAAGACAAGATCACAAATTTTTACTAACAGTTCCGTTTAAAGGTGTTGTAAGCAATGTGAGCTATTCTGGAATTTCCACCTGACTGAACTACTGAAGGAGACTAAAATGATTGACAGATAGAAAGAGCCTCAATGGATTCTCAAAAGCTAAACATTATTATCCGAAGTAAATAGAGCATATGAGATGTTTTATCAATTTAGATTTTCCAAAATCAAACCCCAGACCTTGCTTAACTAGTTCTCTACCACAACGGAATGGTAAGAATCTGACCACATCTGCAATTTTCCACAGATGTCACAAAGACGAGTGATACTTTTCAATGGGGACATTTTATAAAAAATAAAAAAAAAAACAAATACAATTAACTAAATTATAGAAAAAACTTTGTATAAATAAATTGTATTGTGTTGAACTATTTTTTTCTTTTTTTCTTTTCTTATGTTATCTACATTTCCAGTGTATTTTGTTCAGTATAGTTTGTACATGAATAGAAGTTTTACCAGTAATCAAAATAAATAAATAAATTGTTTTCAATGCCCTTTTAAGCACAGAACTGGCTAATGATTTTAATTAAACATTGATTGCTGCTTGAATCTAAAAATTATTTGTATGCTGTGTGTCAACCACAACAAATCACCTTGTTTTTCCATGACTGATGGCATCTCTGTTGGAATTCTCTCTTCACTGATCAGTCCTTAATTCAATCAAGAAATCAGGCAAGAAGAACTTTGCCAATACCATGACAATCCAATCAGTTTCTGTGTCTTTATATTTTAATGACATCTTAATTGTGATTTGCCTCAATTGTTTGAATCCAATCAAGTGTGTTTTGTCTCCATTTGGCCTCTCATCTAAGTTCCAATAATGTTACAGACAGAGATGCAGAACAGCAGAACATCAGCAGAACAAAAATGGAGATCACCCAAAATCTGTGTGGGACCACACAGGTGCTTGAGAAAGTTCCAGAGGATCAACAGATGTTTGGCCAAGATGGTGGCAAAAATTTATGTTGTTCGTATCATTCATGTAACCTAAATGAGGAGACCAAAACAAATCAAAATGTCACCGTCTACACTCTCGGAAATGGCAAGGTTAATAAAAAGGAGATTGCAAGTTCTAAGACACAGAAACTCGACTGTTCTCTACCTGATGTGGTCAGCTCAGTTTCTAGTTTGAAGCAAACTACAACTAAAGCAAAACAAAGCCCAGCAAATCAGCATGTAAAAATTGATGAAAACACGGATTTCAATCATGAAAAAGTCCCTGAGAAAAACAATTTATCAAAAGATATTAACATAGATGATGTAAAACTTGGAAGGTTACTAAATGTGCAGATGGATTTTAAAGAAAATTACAACTCCAAGTTTACCAATTGTAGGTTTAACACCTTACAGGCAAAACACACTCTTTTAACTGCATTTATGAACAACGAAAGCATGTCAGAGGATAAAAGCCATCCCAAAACCTCACTAAGTGTGCCACTGAAAGCATTAAAACCTGATTGGCGGATACTATCTGAAATGACAGTACAGTACAGAACAGAGGCCAGGCAAGCAGAGAATCTAAAACCCATAGGAATCACTGATGCCACAAAATTCTCTCAAGATCTCATGTTCAAACCCACAGACCTGAATGAAGTGGATAGTTTTGATTTCACAGGAAGAAACAATGTACAATCCGAACAGGAGCAAGAAACAGAGGTTGAATCAGAGTTAGTATGTGTACAGGAAGACACATTTAGCTTGCCAGTAGAATACAAGGGCATTGCTTTCTTTCTCGATAGCTGTCAGGAAGCTGTTGCATTGGATGCTGCGCTTTTAGCACTGGATGAAAAATGTCTGAACAACTCAGACAGAGGACCAAGTGAAGAAAATAAACAGAAATGTTTTCAGATCAAGATGAAAATTAAGAGGATTTTGAACAGTTTTGTGTCATGATTTGCAAGAGACTCGTTTTGATTTGTTGATGTTTATGACCATGATTTTGTCATCCATTGATTTCTTCATCAAAAATTTGTATTAATGCAGTGTTGACAAGCAGATCTTATATGCAGAAGATATTTATGTCTTATAGCATTTTGAAACTAAAAAAATGTGTCAAGAGTGACATAAATCTGTTGGTATACATTATTAAATGAATAATTTAATTGATTTTGTAGATTTTACAAATAAAGTACTGTACAATTACATGCATTGCTCCTTTGATAAATAAAATGTGTTGCCATGTTACAAACACTCAATATATTATATTTGGAATTTTACGTGTCACCATAAATAAAAAAAACAAATAGTAAAAATGCTTGTCACTGTACAACATGACATTTACATCACTGGACATGTACAATATGTGTTAAGTAGTATCCCATGTACCAGAGTGTTACTTTCATGTATCAGCATAGCCACATGGTGTTGACATATGATTGATTGATTGCAAGTGTGGTTATACAACAATCGAATGGACAATAGAATGTAAATAAATATTGAATATATCTTGTCCAATTAGATTCAAGGATTCTAATACTACCACTATATACATATTCTGTTAGAATAAAAAATTGCATAAAGAAATCTCTAATTTTACACAAATTAACATTTTCTAAATTCCTTTATTCTTATTAACATGAGTAATAAGTTTGCAAGTGTTGCTTTAACAGCATTGCAGAATTCCAACAAAAAAAATTACCAGCGATCTTGTTAACTTGTATTATTTTATTCAGCTTTTTTGTTTTGTTTTTGTGTAAAACAAAACAACAACAGAAAGCATATACATCAAAATGTAAATTTGACTAAAATTGTGAGTAATCATAAGCTAAAATAGTGGAAAATTGTTCACTGGTAAACAGTTGATGAGTAACAGTTTTACACTTGCTGACTGATGGTTTATTAAAAATACTATACTTTAAGCTTAGCAGCATATTTAAGCAGCTACATTATTCAATTGTGTTACAATAAATATTAAGCTCTTATTTATGTTTGTGGTTAATGGGAGTCCTTTATTCTGTTACATCCAGAAATCAGACTGAGGAAGCTGGTGGAGGAGAGAGAGAGTTTGCTCGAGCAAGTAAGTCCAGTCATTTCAGACTGTTCAAATGATTCTTTGCTTTGTGCTACAGTGGAACTGGTATTCGGGAAAGACAAAAATCAGCATACTTTACTGAGCTGTGTGTGTCTGTGTGCTTCTGTGCAGGTTCAGAAGTTTAAAGCCATTGCAGAGCAGAAACAGAAAAATGGAACAAAAGAAACAGGAAGCACAAATGATGATTTACAGAACGGTCTAGATCCTCATATCCTAGATTTACAGAGTAAGATCTACCTTTGTGCTACATTTGTAACCGTCTTTGTACTTGCATGTACGTCTATAACCTACATAACCTATAGTTCACATATACTGTGAACTATATTAAGTTGATTTGTGAAAATGTTTTGTTTCTGCAGGAGATGCAAACAGGCAGATCAGTGATTTAAAATTTAAACTGGTCAAATCTGAACAAGAAGTCACAGCACTTGAGCAAAACGTAAGATAAAAACATACTGTAATAATTTTTATTTTGTAATATAAAAATAAAATATATTTTTATATTAATTAAAATTTTATTTTAAGGGCTTTTCACTGTTAATTTTACTGTACAACTAGTTGAAAATGATCTGATATACCCATCCATACATAACTATGTTGTTGTAAACTTGGTGGCAGATTATTCGTCTGGAGGGTCAGGTGACCCGCTATAAGACATCCGCTGAGGCTGCAGAGAAGGTGGAAGATGAACTAAAAGTGGAGAAACGGAAGCTGCAGAGAGAGGTACAGTCTTCCATGCACCACTAATAAATTACACTCAATATTTACACAATGAAACACACTCAATATTTTAATCATTTTACAAGCAACTAATTTAAGTGTTCTAATATATACTTGCATGTATATTCTCTAGCTGAGATCTGCACTTGACCGCATCGATGAGCTGGAAGCAAGCAACAGCCACCTTACGAAGAGACTTGAGAAAATGAAAGCCAATCGGACTGCCCTGTTGGCACAACAGTGACACCCTCCTGTGCCCTCTGGCACCAATCACCTGCCAGCCATATAAAACTAAACCCTTCATCAAAACGTACAGTTTAATCAAATTAGCCTAATCATAATCATGCTAATTCAGACTGTCACATTTTAAATTCTAATTTCAATGAGTAAAAATGGCTGACAGACTACCTTTAATAAAAAGTGGCTTCCATTTGTCAGCTTGTTGTATTCTAAGAAGAAGACACATTAAAGACAGATGCTTACTGGGGCTCTTTAAAGTGGCCTTTTGTTTGGTTTTGCAGAATTCAGGCCCTTAATGAGACTCAAACATGTTGACTTGACTAGACTGGATTGTGGATCTCTGTGTCTGTCTACATATCAACGCAGCACAGGCAGACAGCTGTGGCAGCTTGCTGCTTTATAGAAGCATGCTGGTTTAGCAATCCAGTGGTGCGGCACCTTGATTTACCTTATTGGATATTGCACTTTATTCCAGCATCAGTATTCTGATTTTCTGTGTGATTTGGAAACTGCTAAATATGTGTACATGGATACCTAGAATCACCGGATAATGTGTATATGGTCTCTGATTGTTCCCCAGGCATTTGTTTATTCCATGTGATTGAATGTATGTTATCTCATGCAAAGACAATTTTGGAACTCTCCAGAGAGAGTCTAGAGAGTTCTAAACTAGAACTAGTTCTGAACTACAAAGTTATGAAAACAGACATGTGCAGGATTGTTGATATATTACATCATTGTTAAGTTTTATAATAGGTGACTGTTTCATGGAAATGCTGTCATATTCATTATAAGCCAGACATGTTTGTGTGTACAGTATGCGTGTATAAGTGATTGGTTTGCATACATAAGATGTCAGTAATTTTTGTTTACATGCAATAGTTGTGTATATTGAAATATACAGTTATGTTATACGTGGGCTACAAAAAAACCCAATGCAATAAGGATCTCCTGGTTACAACAAGATTACAGGGTACATTTGGGTATAAACCAAGCTTTAGAATATTTACTTATTGTCCTGTTACTCAAAAGGCTGAATTTGCATTTCTTCTTACATTTCTTACAGTTTTTTTTTCGAGCACAGCAGATTATAGCATTAAAACTGGGTTTTTGTTTCATATATTAGACTTCATGTCATCATGGTTTATTCTGAATTTAGAGCCAGTTTTAGAACACTTATTTTAAAAAGGCCATTGTCTGTTGCTCTCCATGCTGACTGATACATGTGATGGTCAAGGTGCATAAATATATAATGATCTGAGGGCTAATGGACATTTGAGAGATCACCAGCCTTTAAAGATATAATCTGTAATCTGGAGTCTTTTAAAAACATGTCATCAACACAACACATAAATGGGAGCGCAGCTGGTTTTTAAGATGGTTTCAAATGGAATTGTATTGCAATAATGGTTTTCAGTGTAGATCATTTACACAAACAGTTCATATCTGCCATTATGAAAACAACTATAAAAATAATTGTCATGATGCTGTATCTGCTGAGTAATCAGTTGATAACCAGACAATTTCTACACCGTTTTGCTGATAACAGACATGACAAATTATGTTCTCCCTGTATTACAGCTACTCAGTATGACATGACATAAAATAAATTCATGCAATAACACTGAATTTTACGGTTGTTATTTATATATTGTTTTATCAGTTTATTGTTGGG
>JAZGTK010022640.1:0-10207 GCA_036877625.1 Ambastaia sidthimunki | reverse complement strand
CTCGCAAGCAGTTTTCTTTGTCCTGAAACAATGAAATTGTCGAATGCCGCAGCTTGGGAAGATAAAACATGCCTATTGTTTTCACAGTGCTTGTGTGGTCAAAACATCTGTAGGACAGCGACTCCCTCTGCTGGTGAAGGAAAGTTAGTCCATCGGCTCAATTGACTAACTATTTCTATCTTACCATTTTTACAAATATAAAGTTGACGCTCCTTGCAATGCAATATCCACGCTATTTGTGAGATATACATATCCCAGCTAAAAATAACTCATGTTCTTATTTCCATATCTGCTGGTCAATGTTGATCCATTCAAAGTCATACCATTTGAGTCTGCTGCAACTGTCTGGACTCCCCAGAGACAGTGGATTTATTATTATTATTGTTATTATTATTTTGCAACATGAAAAACGAACACTCTACCTAATGCAATATAATTCTACTGCCCTGAAAGGAATCAGAGTACAAATGTCATAAGTGTGATTTTATTGAGCCCCTCACACACATATACATACACAGGGGGGCATTAAAAGGTCAGCTTCAACCAGACAGGCCCTGGCATTGGTCACTGAGTCTAATAAAAGAAATGGGCCCCAGCAGTCCTCTTAACTAACAGGGCGTAGCTCAACAACCAACACAGCTCAACACCTAGTTTACAGGAACAAGGTGTCAGACATGTAACTAAGGGCTCAGTTACATGTGAAAGAGTGAAAAGACAGTTAAAGTTACTGACACATTTCTACCACCATCATAGAACTTCTGATAACATAACGTTTGAAAATGAGGTTCTGGTGGAAGGTGATGATGATGTCATCAGAATAGAGGGCGCTGATTGGAGAGACAGGGATCCAGGGAAATCTATAAAATAGTTATTAAAGACATGCAGGGACGAAGCAAGAGGTGAGAAGAAGACAACTCGATATTGAACCTTCATTTCCTCCAATCCTGCTGGTGAGAAAGGTGAGAAAATATAGGAGAAACTGACAAAACGTGTATTTTCATTGATCAGTATAGGAAGAGGAGAAAAGCATTGCTTGATGATGTACAGTATTTGGTCACACATCTCTGGTGCATTTTGTCGCACCTTGATACTTTTACTTTATAATTTTGCTAGAAAAACTGAAAAGATTTCAATGCAAATATCTCGAAAGTGCAATCTTAAACTTTTAATATCTTCATACAATACTGCTACCAGAACTGCTGTGCTCACTTTTTAAATTGCAAATTGAAGTTTATTATGCTTTGATTATATAATGCATCATAATAAATTATTCTTATTTTCTATTTATTCATCTATACAGGTTAAAGTGAAATTGTTTGGTCTGAAGGTTGGTCTCTACTCAAATGCAATTACACTAATATATCACTAAATATAGCTGGAGTTGCTTTTTCATGCACAATAGAGCATATTATACTATACAGAATTATTCAAAATACTGTTATTAATCATTTAACAATTGTTTTACTTATATTTTATTTTATATTTATTATTAATCATTATATATTTATTTTAAATATCTTTGTTTTCAACTATCTGCTTTTAAATATCTTATTAATGGCACAAATACTGAAAAACGTTTTGTTTTAAGGCATGCTGTAACACTATAAAAGCAGCAAATTACAATGGCTCAATGAATTTTAGACCTTTTCATATTGTATAAAAAAGTTACTATACAAAAAATATTACCAATGCATAAAAATTATTTCCTATGATGATCTATTTTTATTTGATCTAACCTTTAACAATTATTTTGGTTGGTGTAACCCAATGCAGCCAGCTTTATTCAGTCATATTAAATAACATGTTTTATTTGAATCAAACAGTTTAATTTAGATGATACTACATTATATGATTTTTCAGGTTATCACATATTCTTAACAGTGACTGCTCAAAATATTCACTCTTAATCATTCACTTTGTAATTCGATATGTCTTACTCATTTTATTTCTTTATTAACAGTCTGTTCCTGTTGAACTATTTCTGGTTGGAATTTTAGTTTAGCTGATTAGCACATTGTCCTTTGCCAGGGTCTGTGCAGACGATGTCTGGATTTATTTGCCTTCTATGAAAGTTGGTCCTCACAGGGGGACTCTCCTTGGGGACACGGTGCCCCTGTGGTCAGAAATAGCTGCATTATTTCCATCTCTTTGACCTTTTCTGAAGGGACATCAGCAGTGAACATGTGCCACAGTCTAGGAATGACAGGACCATTCCAGTCTAACTTCTAATCAAAGATTTTACTCATGTCACATGATGGCCACTGTTGTGCTTGTACGTGTGCGTTATTCAGATGCAGTTTTGGAAATGGCTGATTGCGTTTGTTGTGTTTGTGGCCACCACGTCTTACTGCAGTGCCTTAAGCCTTCAGCAGATGGTAAAACAGACTAAAGTAAAGTATCAGAACAAAACTTTCAAAAGTTCTTTTGGTATACATTAATCAAAGTGAGGATTTATGCAGTATAGTGGTGGGTCTCTGTTTTGCCCTTAGAATCAAACCGAACACCTGGCCAGTGAATCTCTTTTGGCTACTGGGTACCAGCAAGGTCACTTTGAGAACAGCTCCAAAGCACAAGGACTTCACAGGAATAACTCTGAGTTCAGAGCACCCCTCGACCCCCTTTCCAAAAGCTTTATGAAAGTAAAGAAAGACAAGAGGAGGTACTATTACACTTTCAAACTGTTAAATCCCAGCTGATCAGAAGTAATTTGGCAGATGTTATGACCACACACAATGACTGATCTTACTGTTTTGGAGAAAACATTTCTTCATAACTTCAGTCATCTTCCATGAATAGAGCTATCACTATGGACCGTCACCATAGAGCAGACAGACAAGCAACTGCTTTGGTCTATGAATAAAACAATGGATCAGTTTAATATGATCTAATTATCACTGGGGGCATATCGGCTACAAATGTAAAACAGCCCCGTGTTCCCTCAACAATGTAAACATACACTTGTTTCCAAAGCTATGATACAGCTAAATATAACAAAACCCAAATTATGATGTCACATGAAATTCAGTCATTGCACCTTCTGTCATTGTATGAGCTTCTTCATTCACTATAAAGTGAGGTTGAACGTACAATAACAAATCATATAAGGGATGTCTGTGTTAGTTTTTAATACGTACATTTTCATTTTGGATAATAAATTGTTTTAAATCTATTTTTTCCCCTCAGGCAAAGCAAAACGCCCCAGAAACAGCCAGGACAAAAAGGTTCAGTTGAGCAAATATTGGCTGGGGAAAGCAGTAATTTCAAGATTCTGAGGCCAGGAGACAAGATTCAACCTGCTGACAAGACTGAAAGTAGTCCAGTGCAGCAGCCAGACACTAAACCTAAGGGCCCCACGGACATTTTGACAACATTTGAAAAAAAACCCACTGACCATGTCCGAACACGAGTTTCAAAAGCGAGAGGCCAGTCAGGAAAATTTGGCATCCCAATTGATCGCATAGGACTTGGACATTTACCACAAGGAAGAGGCTAAAACAATGAAATATCTCTGTGTTCAGTATTGTTTTCAGCACACTTCTGTTTGATATGTAGGTTATGAATATAAATACGCCCAAATCTAATGAAAATGCTGTAAAGATCAATATATCCTGTTATTGTTATATATATGAGGTCTGTACATATTAAATAGTCAAATGTTCCACAATGAAAAACCAGTCAGATTATCTGCATCATTTTTTTTATAACATAAAGATTATTTTTATTGAAAATGCCAATTATTTTAAAATAACTTGACAGTTTTAAAAGAATGTACAAATCCTAAACAGAAAATTCCGGCAGTATGACTTTGTTTAATGTATGAAAACCTGGAAAAACTCCTAAACTTCAGCAAGCGGTCCATGTTTTCCAGTAGAAAAACCTGCAGCCTTCTTTGCGTTTAGCTTGTTTAATTGTGGAGTCTTCAGCGGTAGATTCAGATGTGTTCTCCTGTTGCCTTTTCACGGGACCTTTTCCATCCTGCGTCTTTCTGAAGAACATCTTATTGCCCTGTTCTGCATCCTTTAGGTTAAACAGCACTATGAGTAGTCCTGGAATGTAGCCTTCATTTATCTCAAGGTAAAAAGAAATAAACAGAACTAGTATGAAACAGAAATATTGCATAGATATAAATATGCATACTATGAAAATATATAGTATCAGTTTCTATACACCTTGAAAGACTTCCAAAGGTGTGCGATAAAATAAAATAAAATGCCCATGTCTACAAATCAAATTTGGTTCAGATTCCGACTGAATTCAGTTCACATTGGCTGCTTCAGCACCTTGGAGAGCCCCACTAAGGCGAGTGAGGATGAAGATTTTCATTCCTCACGTAATCTCCCCTTAAACAATTTTTAAAATTTCTACAGCCTACCTGGTTGTCTACTGAAGTCATGTGTGAAGTTTCCATTGCCCTACTGACAAAAACGTGTGCTGGCTTAATAGATGCACTTCCGACTGGCAGCAGGAGAGAAACAAAAACAAGAGCAATGTGAATCATTTTTGCAGTTCTGTTAAAGCACAACTGAAACCCGTATGCAGTTTCTGAGTGAGACTAAATCCTTTTTAAAGGCACTGCGCACATGTTGTGTGCTATTCTGACGTCAAACGAATTCCACACTGTGTACACATTAGAGTGTTACTAACTGATGTGTGTGATTTGCGAGTGAACTTTCAGGGATCTTTAGATTTTTGTTTACATGGGCTGTAAAAAGGTTTTGATCCCTATTTGTGTTAAAGCTAATGACAGATTCAGTGCAATATGTATGCCTACATAAAACAATTAGGTAAAAAAATATTTCATAAGGATATAATTTGCCTTGCTGATCATATTAGTTTAAGCAAGCCAGAACAGGTTGCAACCTGCCTCTAACTTTTCTGCTCTAGCTCACTTACCTCATCGCAAGTGCTTTTCTCTACACAACCATGTCATATTTTTATTTCTACATGCAGTTGTATTCCCCTCATTCCTGGACAAACTGTGTTCACTCATTTGAAGCTTAATTTAAATAATCATTCTTCTGATGCTCCTCCAAGGTAATGGAAAAAGTGACAGGAACTATTCCTAGCTCATTAAATCTGGTGTACTCACATTTACAGCAGGACGGGGATCAGTGAAATTACTTGATGTAATGTAACGATTGAAGCGGAACTGTGATGAATGCACTGAGCAGAAGCAGAAATCACTGCTGATGTGGCAGCGAGTCTTAGTAATAACAGAAATACTACTTATATTCTATTCTATTGTATTCTATACTATTATATTATATTGCTGTTATCTAGTGTATGATTTGTAGTCTTTAAAAAGCTGCCATGCTGTTCTCAATATACATGCTGCCCCTTGGCACTATTATTATAAAACATTGGAAGTTTGCAGTGCTGATGCTGATGATACTCAATTATATACATAATCAAGACCAGATGATATTTCAAAGTTGTTCAAAATGACCAATGAGTGTTCATATAAAGTATTGGATGACCAGTAATTCTTTAAATTCAAATAAAACTCAGAAAAGAATTAAAAAAGATTTTATTTATTGGACCAAAAACATGTAAACAGAAACTTCTAGATTACAATTTTCAACTAAAAGGATGTGTTATCACCGCAGCCAACAGTCAATAACTTATATATTAGACAACAATTTGTCTTGAAAATCATATTTCAAAGCTTTCATTCTTTCTCCAGCTTTCTCCGCTTTAGAAACATTGCTAACCTGCGTAACATGTTATACGTTTCTGATGCAAAAAAGCTAATTCAGGCATCTTTTACCTCCAGATTGGACTATTAAAATGCACTGCTAGGTGGTTGGTCATCATCCTCAATAAACAAGCAGGTAGATTCCTTACCAGATCCAGGAGAATAATTCTATAATTTTATCATCTCTATACTGGCTCTTAAACTCTGGAATAGCTTTTATGAAACAGCTTTTCATGAAACAGTAATAGCTTTTCATGAAACAGAAATTCTCTCACTATTCAAATCTAGATTAAAGACTTCTCATCAGGCAAGCATTCACATAATGCATCTCATAATTTTGCATTCCAATTAGCCTCCCATTTTTACCTCAGAATACCTATCCCGAGATAGCTACAGATCATGCCAGGTCCAGTATAGATTAAGCATCTTAACATGATTTTAGATGACCCAACATTGTGTAGAGATGACGCTGACCCCTGTGATAACCTGATATGATCATTACTTCTGTTTAATACACAATATTGGCTAACTGCATATTCTGTATCATCTCAGACCTGTACAATTTTAAAATAACTTCTAATAGTGATTTTACACTTGTGCGACAATGTACAACTTTCATTTTCTGTAAAGCAGATTTGAAACGATATGTATTGTGAAAGGTGATATAAAAATAAATGTGAATAGAAATCTTATGTAATTGTTCATTTAAGGCCAGTTTGGAGAGCGTGAGCCTTTTTCACCTGATGATGACAAAATATATAAAAGATTCCCAGGGATACTGTCACCTCTGTGACCTCGGCTCATAATGACCCTGTGATACCACAGCACCTTACATTATTCTCTGGAGAGCTTTTTTATATATTATTTTGTAATAATTATTAATATTAGACATGCCAGTCTCACATTTGGTTTCACTAACGTTATGTACATTGTTGACAGGCTTGATTGAAATCGGTATTTAAAACGTGATCTGTTTCTGTAAAGACTGCTTTTGCCTTTTTTTGACAGTGTTACACTTAGTGTCTCGGAGCTGAAATATGAAGCGGAGAGGAAGAAGTAAGTGTAAACAATTCCCATTCCCTCATTTTTAGAAAAAAATTTCTTTCATTTTAACAGCAAATGCAGTTGTAGTATAAGAATAATTCAGTCCGGTTTGTGACATTTAAGTTTTCTGCCCTCATAGTTGCATCAAAATCTTGAGAAGGAAAAGAAAATGAAGCGAAAAAGAAGAAAGGGAGACAGAGATAAATTGCTTTAAAACTGTTTTATTTATTTATTTTTTTATTATTTCTGTTGTAATGGAATTTTTTTCCACACCAATTAATAACTTTAATGTCATCATTTTAACATGTTATTGTGCATGCATTATTGAGTCCCTTTGTACCTACTTGTTTTTTTCTTCGTTTCCGTTACCAGTGAACTGATCACATCACTCTTCAGTATCAAACCACATCGCACCATTTATAAGACCAGAGATGGTCTCCACTGTCCCACAAAACAAACAGGGATAATCATTCAAAATCAAGACCCAAAACCAAGGACCCCAGCCCACCGAGATGCAGAGAGCATTATGAAAGACTGCAGTACACTAATTACAGTAAGTATAACACTTAATGTACTTTCCTATGTTGCATATGTGTCGCAATATATTTCACAAATGTTTGTTAAATTGTCAAGCATGTAGTACTCAATGTTTTGTTCTCATCAGTGTCAATAATTAACAAGGTGTTTTGGGATTGGTGACATGATGAAATAGTGACCATTTTCAGGATTAAAATCACCATCCACCATCATTGCATTTAATTTCCATACAAAGAAGATGAATGGGGACTGCCTACAGTGATCAGTCCCAACAGCAAGTCTACTTTAAATGCTGTGGTAATAATGAATGACTCATGAGGTTTGTTTTACTTATTAAAGTGTAAATTTTTTACTTATTAATTGTGTATCTGTCAACAGTGACTTCTCTCTGGAGGACCATGTGAAGAAAAACATTCACTCCATTCAGAGGGGTCCTGCTGCTCTGGAGAGCTTTATGAGAAGATGGCGACACAGCAGAAAACAAAAAACTGCATTATTAGAATGCATAGCTAGACACATGTACCACTTCTGTTTTACAGAAAGTTTCAAATTTGTATATTTGAATGAGGTCAGATCACTCTTTAAATACCCAATGTTATTACAGTCCACATTAAGGGTTTTGTTCCAGGCAGCCTTCCATTAACCAATTCTGATGTGTATATAATTTTTTAAAGGTCTGGCACATGCATATAAGTTTCTTTGTTTTGTACTGTCTTTTTTTTTTTTTGACTTTCAAATGTATGATATACTTACGCTTTGTCTCTATAATAAAATATAGAGAATAAAAGCGTTGTTTGTGTTTCATGTATTTCATAAATTTATAAACCAGGTGTGTGTTTTACCCCAACACTACCTGAAGCATTATTTGTTGTTTCTCAACAAGCTAATTTTTTTACTGTTTTGACAAAGTTTTGCCAGCATTTTTATGCTGTATTCATTTTTTGCAAGCAGGCAATGCTTCAGAGCAAAGTGATACTGAAATACTGAGATTAAAGAACACTGAGAAATTGCTTAAAGAAATTGCTATTATTTATTTATTAAGTTTAGACAAAGGCACCATTAATATGACTGGCAGCATGTCGACTCTGATGGAGGCCTTCGATTCAAACCCGTTGGCAGCCTTCGATTAACATGCTGTTTTAGATTTCCAGAAGTAATTCTTGCATCCTGGCTTTTTTTCTCCAGTGTCTCTTCTCATCGGGTCCAGTCCAGTCTGTAATAACCCCAGAGATGGACTGTCAGATTGGATGGCTGCTGGGTCAGAGCCACCGAGCATCCATTGGAGCTCTTGAAGGGTGTATCTCTCTGGCATCTGTATAAGAAAATCATTTTTTTTGGTTAGAAGAAGGGGTGAGAAATGTCTAAAATGAAGGCCTTTATAGTACATGCTACAAAGATGGTGTTTTGTCGCATTAGGTTAAGCATCAGGATTTTAGAGAAAGTTCTGAGTTTCTTACCTCTTCATCAGCTGCTGGGCCATGAGATTCATCTAGTGGTTTCAAGACCATATGAGACCGGCCGCACGATATGATGCCCACTGTCATGGCCAGACAGAGCAGGGAGAGAGTCAGTTGAAGTTGGGAGGAGGCCATCTTGGACGACGTGATTTTATTCAAGCTTGGTATAAACCTAGCCGATGCTCAGTGCTCCCTAAGTGTCCTGTGGAATATTTGGTCTGTAATTTATAGTGGTGCCTCCTCTTGCATAGAAGTGAAATTACTTACGCGCAGAAAAGTTTTACAATTCAAATTTTAGCCGATAATTAAGCCAAACTGGTCCAAGCTAGTATGTGCTGCTCATGATCTCCAAACAGACGTGTAATTTCAGTCACAACTCCTCATCTTTAGGCTCTTAGTTCCTTAGAGAAGGTTATTTGTTCTTTCCTGATCTCTTAGCAAACAGTGCATTCACATGAAGCGTGACCCCAATAAACTGCTAATTACCCCCCATTACATTGATCTGTTGCTGGAATGACCTCTGCCAAACCTTCTAAGTCATAAATTCTTGTTGGCCACCATTAGCAAATAGATGTTACCAGGAAACAGGATTACAAACATTTTCTTATTATCTACATCTGTCTGCATCTATGGATCTTTAAAACATTTAGCAGAAACATAGTTATTTTGATGTACAAGCATGGTATTATTGCAAATTCTTTGTGTATTATTTTCTTTGTGTATCATTCTTATTATATGAAATAAGAATGATATATATATAATATGTGAGTTTGTGATGTCAATTAAAAAGTATGTATAGTATGTTTAGAATTTAAAGCTGAACCCAATTAATAACCCACCATCTACCTTTTATACCCAAATGTATGGGGCATGAATTGACATGCAAATTCAACTCACCAGTTTTGTATTAAAGTCAGAGCAGAGATGATAGTTTAGAAGGACAAACTCTTAGTGTTATTGACACAATGTAGAGCGAGTAACATAAAGGCAACCATTTGTTTGACAGCATTAAATATATCAATATGGCATTACTGGAAGTTAAACTACTGGATGTCAAACAAGGTTAAGAACATTTCACACTAAAAACTTCATAAACCTTATTGTTTCAACATTGAAAAACTAGCACAGCTTTAACACAATTGATATTGGAAAGTTACTGTATGACTGCAGCCTTATTGCATTTCCTTTCTTAGACACTAGATGGCCACATAATGTGCATTTATTGTAATGTTTGCTTGTTTCAGCGTTCTTGTTGTCCAGTTGTTTTATATTTTATAAAGAATTAAGGAAAAAAATAGTTTAGAATACTCAAATCTTATTTAATATATTGATTAATTAATAGATTAAAATGTAGTTATCAATATTTTTATACATTTGTTGTTAATAATGTGGTATCTTGAAAACATTCTGTGGTTCTGAATGCCAAACTAAATTCTGTCTTGGTGAATGTGTTTTGACAGTATTAAAAGTAGTT
>JAZGTK010022639.1:0-10208 GCA_036877625.1 Ambastaia sidthimunki | reverse complement strand
AAAACAACAACAAGACGGACAGAGTGCTTACCGTCAAACAAGTAGGGATGGTTCACACATTTCCTAAGCTGCATTAAAATGTTCAACAGTTGGGTTTTGTTGCTTTGATCGCTCCTGAAGGCATCTGAAATTTTCGAAACGTTATATTAAACTTTTTTTTTGCTAGAAGAATTTAATATGACCTGTTGTCATTTTGGGTAGAACAGTATTACCAATGTCTCTGGTCAGAATTGCTTTATAGTATCTCTTCTGAAGGGCAGACATCCCATGATAAATCACAAGTTCTGTCTTCTTAGGCAGTTCGGCTGCCACCTCTGCCTTAACCCTGCGTAGCAGAAAGGGCTGAAGGACTTGATGGAGTTCATCGGCTGCAGGCAAGAGGAACCATATTACAAAGGACACACAAAGATTGTTATTTATGATGTTTATCGTGGAACATCTTACAGGTTAAACAAGGAGAGCGCATCTGTACTAGGTCGGCATTGTGAAACTGACCTAGCTTTTTTTTCTGGATCACGTTATCTTTGTCACAAGATCACTTCAATGTCTCTCTGTAACTTAGATTTGAAATGGACTGGTGAAATTGGTGGGATTGTGTTAAACAGAACTAAACAAGTGTTTCTATTGTTTTTACTTATGTGACATGTCTGCTGCAAAGAGTCATGGCTATGTTATGGCTAGTTATTTCCACTGCCAGAATGAAACACTACCAGTAAACGAAAACAGCTTCTAAAAGAATCTGAAAAGGCTTCTGCAGCTGTACCTAAAGAAGGGTCAGTCTGTACATCTGCATAGGTTGTAACAAAGTCATCAACAGCGTCAGGGGAAAACAGACTGGGCTGAATGAAGGTGAGGAGGGAATAGACTTCCTGTAGGTTGTTCTGTATGGGAGTCCCAGTCAACAGCACTCGAAATCTCACTGTGAACTGAGATATAGTGGCAGAGGTTATCAGATATCAGCTGATACCAGACATGAGCTAAACATCAGTTTTGTATAAGCGGATTTACAGACTAAAAATGGGTATTAGACAGCCAGTAAGGAGAGCCTAATACATTCATGTAACCTTTTTGAGGGTTTCGTGTAACAGTGACTGCTGGTTCTTCAGCCTGTGAGCTTCATCCACAACTAAAATCTTCCATTTCCAACTGTGGAAAGAAAGTAGTACAGTTGAATTCAAATATCTGGTCCTATATGGATTTAAATTATATGTTGTACAATCTAATTATATGAGGCATAGTTTTTTAAAGACAATTCACCAAAACAATAAAAAGAGACCTTTTTAGGTAGTAAGCATCCTTCAGGCACATCTATAAAAGATAACAGTGTTTCAATTAAAACAATTAACAGTGCACAGAACACCAATGCTTTACAATTAATGTGGATTTAATTTCTCAAAACAGGTGCGTTGACCTCATAGGTGGTGAGAAGAACATGAAAGTGTCTGTCATTCTGAAGATCTTTCTGGAGCTCCGCCCTTCTCTCTTTATCCCCAGTGTAACAGGTTACAGAAAGACTAGGATAGAAACTGGGAAAAAAGGGCACAGAGAGAATGAGAGGAACCCAAGTCTTTATTCGAATAAAATGTTAGTGAAGCTTATTACATTTACAGAATGTTTCCGAAGAAAGTAGGAGGTCTTTCTTAAAACATTGTGACTAGCATATCTATTGACCTTTGTTAAAAAGATTTAAAATATTCCAGAACCTCCTTATAAAGGGCATGAGAGAGAGAAGTTTAAAAAATACTAAGTGCCTGCAAAATTACTTCCTTCCTTTTAACTCCCTTTTACGATATTTACAGTTATTTTGTTAATTGTTGTTTTATTTAATCATTTATTTGTTTTATTTGTTTCCCAGGTTATGCATTAGTTTGAGGTAAAGCATGCAAAAAACAAAACAAAACAGTAATTAAAAACGTAAATAATTTTGTAAAGATGTTTCTTAAGTTATTTAAATTTACAAAATAAAACTGTTGTAAATGTAAATAACTTCAGAAACTGACCTCAGCTTAACATTTTTTGAGAATGACCCAGATACTAGAACAGTTCATATGCTTCTGTCTCCATCTAGTGACAATGATAGCATTAAAGCAATAGCTGTTCATGGTGGATTATTCACTTGTTTAAGGATACCATATAGTTTATAATTCCTGTACCAATAATAACTGTTTGCAGTCCACTCTTTGTAATCTAAACTGACCACATAAGAATGAGCACTGAACAGTACACCCATATGAATTCTCCTAAATCATAAACTCTCTTACCGTTCCAACTCTTGTCTCCAGTTCTCCAAAACAGACAAAGGGCACAGCACAAGAAACGGCCCATTCATCTTAAGACATCCTCGAGCGTAGGCCAACAGAGAGATGGTCTACAGTACAAGATGACATCTTACTTATCTGATTATAGCTGACAGGTGTTGTTTCTAATACATCAGTTGATTTTTGCATGATTTCTTCCAACTAATATTGGTTCCGTGCAATCTAATAAAAAATCAGGTGCAAAAATAACAGTACCACAAAACTAAATCTAAAGAACTGACATTAGATCATATTGAAATGACTCTATAGCTAACAGACAGCAACCCCAGCCCACTGCTAACCTGACAGGTCTTCCCCAGTCCCATCTCATCACCAAGTATACAGCCTTCCTGGTTCTTCATACACTGCGAGAGCCACCTCACTCCATCCAGCTGATACGACCTCAAAGTAATAGCTGTTAGGAAGAAGTTATGAAGTTTGTGTGCTTCGTGTTTCATAAAAGATGCATTAAAATGACAGCTAAATACTTTCTTGAGTAATTCACTGCCTTTCTCTGAAGATTTATATTACAAAGATTTCTTAATAATTCACACCTCCTAGTCCCCATTTCTTCAGGTCATTCTCCGTAAGTTCCGATTCGTCCTTTTCAGGTATGTCGTTTCTTACGGCTCGAAGAAACTTAGACATTACTGTGGTTTAAATACTAATAACGTACGCCGTGTTTTATTGAGAAATGTATGTATTATTATAACTGTAACTTTATTAATATCACTATAATTACTAGTAATATAAGTTAATGTATAAAAAGCGCGCCAGGCAAGTTCGAAGTGAACTTCAGCATGTAACAACTTCCTGCAACAGTAAGTGGGCGGGCACAAAAACAGATATTGTCCAATGAAAGGCCAGTGATGTCAATACGCGCCAACCGCGTTAAAGGCGCCGTTGATGTTATCCTAAAAGTAAAACATAATAAAACCATAAAATAAAGTTGTCCAAACTTGTCATAGTGGGCTATGTAGGTAAACAGTTTGATCTAATCACATATATCTTGACCAATTAGCTATTATATAGTTTAGGTTAACATAAAATAAAACGCGTTACACGTAAAACGTGTTACAAAAGAACATAAGTTGCAGATAAAAACAGTGTTTATTTACAAGATTTTTTAATTGAATACAATAATAATAAGATGAAAGTAGTGCAAATCCATCCCTTCAAAAATATTGCTATAAATATCAAATTTACAGTTCTTAAAACGTTTTATATAGGTTTTACAACATATAGATATATTTATACATTACAATCACTAAATAGTAATCTTATACCCTATGTTTACTTTAACTATACAGTGATCCAGCATATTGTCCAAATAGTCATTATAAGTCTTGTTATCACTCTGATCATTTGTGGATCCCAAACCACCAAAGTTCTTGAGCAGAGGTTGATAAGAGTCCAAAATAAAGTCCAAAGAGTTCATTTCACACACATCGAGCAGAGCATGGAGAAAAACTTCAGGATGGCATCTCTGGCAGAGACAAATATAAAGTAAAAATGCCTTAGAATCCAAAACAGACACAATTTCCTAAAATGCCATGTCATTTATGAGATCAACCTATTGCTAAAGTATTTCATTAAAACGGTCATCAAACTGTAATATCAAATCAATCATTCAGGAGAAAGTATGTTTTTTACTTTGACATTGTTTACAGTATGAAATTGTCTATTCACTGTACACATTTAATTCCATAATGATTTTCAAAACATGAAACATAACAAACCTTGCAAATGGAATATATGACAGTCCATACCTATGGCAAAGAAAAATGCATTGATTAGAAACATGTTTACTCAATGATATAAACTAGACACTTAAATAGATTCAAGTAAACAATGTGCTTAACAATATTAGCTGTCATGCATCAATGAAAACTTACCAAGCAAATGCAAGGGCTTGCAGAATGACAAACAGCAAACTGAGTGCAAAGATTTTCCACTGCGGTACAGACAATACAGTTGTTAAAAGCTAAACACAATACTTCATCATCAGATTTGGCTTATGTGGTATAATAAGTAATCATAACTCACCCAAAACGCTGCACAAAGTGTGAGAACCAGACATGTCTATATAGACCAAAAGGAAAAAAGTGCAAAATTAATAGATCAGTATAGTTACTAAATGCTGCATGTAACCAAAATGTAAAATTCTTCCACTTGGTGGTGTTTTTTTAAATATGCCACTAATTGTGAAAGTACAAAGCTTTTCTAAGCATGTTGTGCAAAAAGTCAGGAATAAACATCTGACGAGAGCTCTTTGTTTCAAAAGGTCACTTACCTACAAAGACTAATTAATCTGTACTTCATTGTTAAAAGACCCACCTATCATTTTATTTATTGTACTTGGACAGATCCTCATTGTTGACTTTGTAAGAGCTGATTAGTGTGGTGTGGTGTCAGTCAAGCAATAACTCACTATCATAACAACTGTAGCAAAGGCCCTGGTCTTGTCACACATCCGTTTCAGCTGTTTGACTGGTCCCATCAAAAACATGGTGCTGTCAGTGGGTTCAAATGATAAAAAGTGACGTCATTCAAATAAAACAATACTATTACATTTAAATTCTATAAGCTCCATGACTCACCTTGCTAAAGAACATACGTTTCCGAATGTGTAAAAAACAATGAAGAGAATTATACCTATTTTGGGAATAAACAGGCAACACACCCCCTATGATATGAAAAGATCAGATTATTTAATATTTTGTGACCATTAATAAATAAAGTTGAACAAAATAATATAAGACATAAAAGTGTATCTCGTAGTTTCTTCTTACTTAAGATCATTTAAATTCATTTAATCCATTTAAGATCATTTTAAAGCCATTTGGCTCAGGCAACGTGCATACTTTCTAACATTCCTGAAAGCCTGTCAAACCGGTGAAACAGCTCCTCCAAACACATACTTAAAAATACAATTGCCAATCCCTTTTTAACTCGCGTCAGTGTGCTGAGATAACAAAACAAACTTATTAAAAGTTCAAGTCACTGACCAGGATAGAGCACACTACCCCGATGACCATACAGGCGATGAAACCTTTCACACGAGTTCCCCATCCCAGCGTGGACGCTTCATTTGCCGCCTGGAGTGACGCGGCAACCGTGATTTACACGTTTAATTAAGAAGTCAGTTTCATTCAGAAAGTTAAAGTATTTAAGTATAAAAATAATGTTTTTATTTACATCGTTTTGTTTATTAAACTAAATTAATAAAAGAAAATGGCAACTATGTAACTCAATCTAAAGTTTCTGAAGAGCTCTTCAAAATAATTTACCTGCAGTATATTACGGTTGTCATTGTTTCCATCGCGACCACCCAGAACAGCTCTTAGTTTATCCATAACTCTGTATTCGGTTTTCAAAATTACATCTATCTATTAACTCTAAATGCCTGCAAATGTGTTGTACAATTGCACTGTGTCATCGTCCAGCTGGCAGTCGTTTGACATCATTCAGAACATACCTTCAGCTTCTCGGCTGCCTTCAAAAAACATTACAACCACCTGTTGTTCCAGCACGCCACCTAGTGCTACTGAAAGGTGCATGCAAATACCTTAGTTCAGAGTGTGCTTGTGTGCCAACAACACAGTGCCAAAGTACTTAACAAGTTAAAAAAATACATACTAGCTAAATGAACATTGCACATAACATTGTTAAACACCATAAACTCTTTTAATTAAAAATTTACACTGTTCTTTGAAATATATATTTATTGTTAAATCAAAACAAACAATATCAATAAATATATGTCAGAAGCTTCTGTAAATTTGAGATTACTTGCATGGCCAATCCTAAAATAGACTTGGTTCAGCAAAAGCAAAGAATGTTATGGCACTAATTAAAACAACAGACTATGTGAGAAATTGGCTAATTGGTAGTTTAAAGATCTTGGGTGTATTAAACCACCATACTTTGAATATGTAGATCATATAGTATCACTAAAACTAACTGGATAAAAATGTGATAACATCAATCCTTACAAATAAAAAATACTGAGAAGGCACAAATAATTATTATGAAGCCAAATATTATTAAGTCATATAGAAACAATAAAAAAGTGTGGTGCATGAAATAAAAAATATACATAAAGGCTCCAAAATAATCAATATACCCTTTTAAATGACTTAATTCAAACACAAACCAATCAAGTTTTTAATTTATTTTTTAAGAGTGTGTAATTTGGTCCTGAGATGTAGAACAGAAATATGGAAATGAAGTGTTAAAAATAAATAAAATCTCTGTTTGTTCTTCTGAACAAACAGTGTTTGTGTTCTGCCAGCTGCTCTTCAGGAAATGAAGACAGGCCTAGTTTGTAGTGACAACACCCCTTATTTTTATCTCTACACTTTTCACTGAGATTACGAACCTCCAGATGCATGTGGACACGGATTAAAATGTGTGATAAAGTGTTCAAAATGCTCATAAAATTTCATCTTCAGACTCCACTTCTTTCTCCCTTGGTTTCAAGAGTCCCATTTCCATGGGTGGCATTCTCCTCAGTCTGGAACGGACACCACTGGAGAAAGAACAACAAATTATTTTAACCTACTATAGGATGCTATGTGAACTTGAAACAGTATGATGTGAACACAAATAAACTTCTAAGCTTAGGTAGGAAGTGTAACTATTATGTCAACTGAACTGTGATTTTTATCATTCCATTATGTCTGGATGGTTTTGTATGTCATATCCTTTAACAGTGGGTAGAATATGTGCACACTCACCAGAGAACAGACCAGTACACAACAGCAACAATGAGCAAGGCAAACGCCAGATGCCAACAATAGCATAAGGTTACGAACATCGCATTGTCATGGTCTGTCAGATCCCATTTCACCTGACTGGGTGGATATAACACAAAGCCAATCTAAAAACAGAAACACAAAGATTTTGCAAAAAATACTTTTAAACAATGAGTTGATGTCAGAATATTGGTTTGCACTGGTTTTACAAACACACACACACACTGACCTGCCAAAACCAGCTGCCCTGCAGTATTGTGAGAGTGGCTCTCAGCAATTCTAGTAGGATATTTCCCCTGTGGAAAACCTCCAGAAAGCAGATAAGGGCTTGTCCAAAGATGGCATAGAGAAGAAGGGTGTGAACGAGGACATCAAGCATGTCTCTGCCATGGAGATGGTAAAGAAACAAAAATCCTGCAAAAAGCAGATTTGTACAACTTACTGTATAATTTCATGACACACACCTGATTATCAGTATAAATTAGGCTCTGTTATGTATTATGTGAAGAGTTTATACATTCTTCAGTCTTTCGGAGTCTTTTTAACCTACAACACACACACTCAAATGATCAAAAACTGTATGTATTTTTACAGGAAATAGAAGGACCGAGATTTTACCCTCATTAAAGAAAGCAAGAGCCAGCAGCATACGATCTAATGCAAGTGGGGCAACATCTGTGCTGTGGACGGTGAGAGATATGGCTCCTGCGATAGCAAAGAACAAATACATGGTGGTGTGTTGCCAGTTCATCAGCTGCTCCCAGTGCTGAGTGGAGGAATCATAGAGCTGAAACTTGGGCCCACCTGCTAAAAGCTGCTCGGCAAACATGCCTGTGTAAATTTCAAAAGAAGACTCAACAGAAGCTGTATTTCAATAAAAACTTAAAAAAGTGATTTGCAGCCAAAGAAAGGGACATTTTCATTCTTTGCATTTTTTAGTACTTTACTAAATCAGGTGTAGAAAAACAAGCAAACAAACAATCTCTGATCTCAAACTGCTGATCTTACGAACCTACAGTATAAGGTAACGGAAGGAACTTTTAACCCCTAAAGAACTAAGATCAAGAACCTTATCAAGAACTATTGATAAAACAGGGTTAAAGCAACCTTTTTAAGTGTATTAGGCAATTTGGTATTGCAATAATAAAGGTATAACAGCAACTTACCAATAATAGAAAATGACAAAATAACTGCTCCTTCTATTATTTCAATGCGTCGTAGGGTAGCTCGAGTTGCGAGCCTTCCTGCACCAGCGCTTTTATTCCTGCGGGTGGTGTACAAAAACGACTGTTTTCCGGCCCACCACAAACCAGTGATCAGGAAGAAACTCCCCGGTAATGCGTGGCCTTTAAAACTTCCCATGATTTGCTAAATGTCTGGAAAATAAAAGGACAATTTTGTTTTAAAAAAAATGGCTCATTAACAACAATTATGTCTCAAAATGTGTCTTTAAATGTGGATTGTGGTTTCCAAAATGTTGTTAAAAAACTATATGACCTAAACTTAAAGTGTAGCTTTGGGATGGAGCCTGAAAGTGCCAGAAATCCAAATTCGGGTTGTACTTCCCAATCATGTCAATGCCCTACTGAACAAGCAAATGATTCCATACACATTCCATGCACAGCCATTGACTGAGGGAAAAGGGAAATGTCATCAAGATGAAACAAAATCAAGATGCACAGGAAAGCACTAAGAGCCCTCAGCCAGCCTAATGAGGGTCAGTGAGGGCACCTCACAGTGCTGTTTTTAACAGCACACAAACAGCACACAACAAAGCAATAGCACCTAAAACTGCATTATAAACTCAGTATATACTGAATAAACCTACAATCTAAAAGTAGACTCATTTTTATGAGATCATATTTATCCAACATTCACCAGCCATATTAAACTGTGAACTTTAGGTAGTTAAGATAAGTAAAATTCCATTTTAATTAAATAACATCATAATAAAAGTCATCAAAAGATCTGTTTGCTCTTCCAGTCAGTCAAAAATGCAATGACAGAAGCAATATGTAGGGAAATAACAGAATGAAGTGATTTATCTCCCTCTTCCTCTTGTAGTGGTTGATTTCTGAATAATATTTATCTAAAGGTGCATCAGTACTGTGCACCAATGTCATTCAGGTCTTGTGACTAAATTCCCTATTCAAAATGAAGGCAGTCATTACAGCTATAATTAGATATGTAAGTGTTTAATCAGTGTGTGTGTCCTTGAGACTATAACCTTTTATCAGATAAACAGCTCCTTCAGCTTCCAACTGCTTTCTGAATGTAGGCTAAAATTCAAACCACCGATACTATGAGGTTATTCAAATCTTTTCTAGGTTGAAAGTTTGAGACAAAACTGAGAATCGTATCACAAGAGAAAATGGCAGCAAAATTAACCTTTTCCTTTTGATTTCTAGAAATATCTAAACTGTGTAAAAGCAAACTAAACAGCATTGTTTTTTGTTTTGCTCCTCGATTATATATTTGGTTAACACTTTACAACAGGTTCCATTTGTTTACATTAGTTAATGCCTTAGGTAACATTAACTAACAATGAACAAATATTTTGTATAGCATTTAAATTTTGTTACCATTAGTTAATGTTAGTTTGCTGTGCAAATGTATTAGGAACTAAGATTATTAATATAAATATTCATAAATAAGATTAAAAGATGCTATATACAGATATTGTTAGTTTCTGTTTACTAGGTTAGTAGTTAACTAATGTTTACAAATGAAATCTTATTGTAAAGTGATTATGATGTTTCTAATGTCTAACAAACATATTTTATTATACCACTCCTGTATGGTATTGAAAATCTAGGCAATGATTAGCATCTGTGGTGCGCTTTGATCAAATCAGTCATTCAGTGGTCTGAACATCCCTCAGGATGCTCTGTTGTCACCATGGAGACAAAGCTCAGTGTACCTCTCCAATGAAGAGGTCCGATCTTTATTTACAGCAACATGGCTAAACGTGGGCTGTAAGTAAGGACCAGTTTATTTTGAATTGTACACAAAAACAAATACACGCTTAGTCTTTGATATAATCATACACTTGACTACATCAGGATGGCCTTCCAAATGCATATGTCACGACGAAATTGCAAAATATATATTTTAAATCCTTAAAACATCAATAATCTTGTAAAACTATTTCGCA
>JAZGTK010022637.1:0-10209 GCA_036877625.1 Ambastaia sidthimunki | reverse complement strand
ACAGCATTAGTGTTTCAGTCTGATTCAGATTAAAGTCTTCATGTATAGTTCCTGTACACACTCACATACAGCATTAGTGTTTCAGTCTGATTCAGATTAAAGTCTTCATGTATAGTTTCTGTACACACTCACATAGATCATTGGTATTAAAGTCTGATTCCGATTTACAAAATGATTCACACAGCATCATTAAATCTGTTTTCATTTCCTGTAATACCAAAACATCACAGAATAGATGATAAATCTGTCAGAGAAGCAGAGCTGTGGAGAATAATGTGGGTGATTCCGCATTAAAGGTCCTCTGATAGAGAGTTTGATGGAGTACAAACATTCGTGTCAGTTTGACATCCAGTGGGAATACAGCGAATTGGGCTTCTTAATGCTTTTTCTTAATTCTGTTCTATATAATGATAGTGAATATGGACTGGAGATGTCAAGCTCCAAAAATAAAGCATCAATAAAGCATCATACATCTGTGTTTTATTCACACGTAGACTCATACGTCTAGCAATTGGTGGTGTCAAACCCCATTCACATTAATTATATAGAAAACCGCAGTGTTAAAAATGAGTGCTTTTGTGTTCCTTGTATCTAAGCGAATAAACAAGATGAGTGTGAGTCCTTTAAAGCAATTCATATATTCTAGTGAAGATGAAACTGCTATTCCTGGTCTGCAAATACAAATACTGTTTATTTAATTGGGTTTGTTTATACCCTTAAATATGCATCAAATCTCGCTCCGTGTTCTCCACGCAGACTGCAGCATGTCTTCACTATGAGGTTAAAGACTTTAGAATGCTGACCATCTGTCTCGGTTTCCCCTGCCGTCCGACGGCCCTCATATCACGTGGGGTTCTCGTGGTGGGGTGCTATCAGCATGCAGAACTAATTGTGCCCCCTGGAACCCTCTCCAACCCACACTTCACACGGAGTTACTAATGACCCTCTCTTGTTTGTGACCAGATAACTGCAGCATTAGAAGAAGCGTTCCCGGATCGACTCGAAGCTCAGATAAGATGCTGCATCTTACCGCCTCGCACGGAAACATCTCCACGCTAGGAATATGTTAGG
The DNA here is from genome assembly GCA_036877625.1 of Ambastaia sidthimunki. Classification (NCBI taxonomy): domain Eukaryota; kingdom Metazoa; phylum Chordata; class Actinopteri; order Cypriniformes; family Botiidae; genus Ambastaia; species Ambastaia sidthimunki. Next base: position 9,138 of record JAZGTK010022637.1, on the reverse strand, counting down.
AAAAGTCAATTTTGCTCTAGTGTGTGTAGGAAGGAGAGTGGGTGGTGAGGATAAGTCCCCAGCCAGCACGACATCTCGAGTCTCAGCTCGCGGTTCTTATGTAGTGGAAGTGACAGCTTTTTCCAAGTATAAACCCTGAAATTACCCATCTGCTATTTGTCCAAGTGCAGCCGAGTTGTCCACCGAAGGCGCACCTGCTAATCAAAATCTGCAGCCGCGGCGAAACGATAAATACCTGCCTTGCGCCCACTCCCATCTCCACCTCTCCTCTCCGCATTGTCTGCGCGCCTGCAGCTGCGTCTCTTTATGCAATAATGAAATGTTGCGGTGTGCAATTTGGCAACGCGTGCATTTTTAACAGTGTAGGTGGCGTGCATTAAATTACGCCCTGACACGCGTAGCCGTTGGTTTCTTTGGCGGCGTTGAGCGAGGCGATTAACCTCACGCCGCATTTAATGTTATCTCTGCAGGAGCGCGTTCGGCGCGCATGAAACGACATGCATTAAGCATGAAGTTCGCCTGACCCCAGCTACTTACCCCGTCTGAAGCTGTGTGTAGAGAGCAAAACAATGCATCATTTCATTGGCAGTGCTTGGGCATTTAACAGTGGTCGCAGGAAATGCAAGTTGCCCGATCAAGTTAGGCTTTATTTGCATGTATTCCCTAGTCCATATAAACATTTTCATTTGCTTTGTACTGTGATTGTTTGGCTCATAGGTTACTGCACCACGAGAAATGAGGCATGATTATGTCCTGGTTTATAAACTATTCAGCTCCACCATATTTATCTTTACCATTTGCCTGCTGAGTTAAATGCTACACCAGTTAACTAGTTAAAAGAACCTGGATGATAGGAGTCACCGCAGCTAACAGGAAATGTTCTCACAACATTGACTAACGTTCTTTAAAAGTTCTCTCAAAGTTATCAGAAATGTTCTTACAGAAGTGTTGGTCAAATGTAAGGTTATATATCATATATATAAAAAACGTTATTTTTATGTAGTAATTGGAACGTTTTAAAAATGTTATAGAAATTAAAAAAAGTTAAACATTTATTTTAAAAAAGCCATAGCATTCAAACAACGTCATAAAAAAAATGCTTGAACGTTGTTTGAATATTCAAAATAACATTTTCAACATTTTGGAACCAAATGGAAATATTAGGGAAACATTCCGACAACCTAAGATTGTTAGCTGGGGTGTGAGAAGAGACAAGCTTTGCAAAACAACTCAGGAAGTTTTTGCAAGCTTTAATAGGCCCTGTTGCATTGTGGGATTACAGTAGTGGGTTGTAATATGACACAGTGTGATGTGGAATAATTGGCAGGAAATGACTTTAAGCAGTTTTAAACCCCAAGCTCTTGTACTGAGTTTGATCTGGTGTTATTGTGGCACGCTGTGTCACTTGTGTGCTGTGTGACGTTAAACTGGTAAAGAATTCAGATTAATTTACAAAAGAGTATCAGAAAAATGCGAATAGCTCACCATCGATTGGTGCATTGTGACCCATCGCCGGCAGCACGTTTAAAACTGCGTGAGTTCCATTTAGCAGCAACGATTTGAGATAACGCCGGCAAACATCAAAGACCAGACAGTGAAATCAGATAATTTAACACAAAACGAACTGATGCCTAATATAAGTAAAGCAGAACAACTGTCTTTACAGATGAATCAGTTTTCTGGAATAGAAAAGATATAATGTACATATGCAGTAAAGATAGTTGAGAAAAAACACACTGAACCGTTTGGAAAAACTTGATCTGATGGCATCAGTGTTTTGTTCGTCTCTGATTGTAAATCAACAGCTATTGGCTGTTTGTTCCTCCAAAAAAGGAATGTGGGCGGGACTTGATTTAAAAGGAAATTGATTGGATGGTGGATAAAGGAAAATCGAAGTAACATAAGATGCAATTGTCCAAACTTAAGACCCCCTCAGAGTGTCAGAAATGACGTCTGTTTTTTCTGCAGACAGGAGGCCAGCGTGCACGATTTATTAAATAACTTTAGCGTTCTTGAACAGAATGCCAGGTGGAGTCTGTTATTTTTTTTAATGTGTTTCGGCTAGAAATAAATGAGTAATAAATGTGTCTGGTTTTAAATGGAGTAAAAAATTCATGACATCTTCTCAGACAGATGCTGTTCTCGCACGTCAGCACAGACACGATGCCGCGACTGTTCCGTTAAAACACGTTTCAGTCGTGACAACAGACTGATAAACAAATATGTGCTAAGTGGGAAGAGACAGGAAATGAGATGCACATTTATAAACCAGAAATGTGTTTGCTCTAAATCTGCACTGTACATTAAGTGTGTGTTTGATATCTTCATTGTAACTTCATGGTTTAATTTCTCATTCATAATTAAGAAGATTTAGCTCCTGTTTTGTGATATACAGTAAAAACTACAGAGCTATACAACTAGCAATTCATATTAAAATCTCTGACTTGAGACCTGAGATCTTCTCTGACACTGTGGAGGAAACACATGAGATTTATGTGGCCTTTATCTCCAAGGAAATAATCTTGGAGAAAGTCTGAAGACCTTCAGCTTGTGTCTGCTTTGTTTCATCTCATTGCAGTCTGAGGGCAGTGTTACAGACCTCACGATTTTCTTTCTAATGAGTAGAAAACGTTCTTTTTTAAGTTAATGCTTTTCTAATAATGAACGCATAGACGTTTTGAAGGTGGTTAACGCTTGCTTTCTATTGCAAACTCGCAGAAGAGAACATGGTTTCTAGATGTCCTAAGATGATCATAAACCAAACCTTTATCATCAATGTCATAACCTTAATTTAATAACCTCATTTAGCAGAGAGATCTGATGGCATTCTCTGATGGAGGTCTACAGAAGATGACCTCACTCTGTGGGAGGGGCTGATGTATATCACTATTGGCAGCTGTTAAAACGATGTGATGTCAAACGGTGGGTTTGGTCACCGTAGACAACGGTGTGTCGCCGTAACCCGTTCACCTCACGGACCTTCACGCACCTTCATCAACAGTCCAGAGGGACTGAGAACACACGCTTAGCCAATTTGTGTTTGATTTAGCCATTTGTTACCTGGTTAACTGTTCACTTTGTGGCCAGAAACGTGCTGGTTTAGAGTCAGATGGGTTAACTAAGGTCTCCGCCTGTGGTGTTTTTTCTGAATTAAGACTTTTCGTGCTCTTTAGCTTGACTGTGTGCATGTGAATGTTTATGTGTGTTCACCTAACTAGACCCCAGACACGAGCCGTTTTAACTGTTTTTGTAACGTTGGCAAGGTGTGAACCGTGGAACCAAAAGCATCAATGCCTGAAATTCATTTTCTGTGAAAAGTGCTTCTCGCATGCACCCCTTTGCTGTTGCTCCTGCAACCATGAAATGCGACAAAAGCAGTTTTTGAAAGAATCGAAGTTTCTTTTGCTTGCTTTATAAATCAATGGCTGCATGATCAGCTTAAAGGAATGAACGTCCACTCTGTCTTCATTTCTCTCTTAATTTCTTAATTTTTGGGAATTAATTTCTGTCTGCACTGGTTTATTTATTAATAAACGTTTATTGTTAATTGTATGTATTGCAGCTATAATTCACAACGAAACAAGCTGACAGCGCATCTTTTGTCGCATTGCATGCAGTCGCCACACTTACTGTAAATTCAGTATGAAATGGGTTCAAAACTGTGAGCTGCCTTATGTTGCATGATACAGTGTTTCTACGATGGCCTGGAAGTGCAAAACAAAAGGCAAAATGACAAATGTGAAAACACAATACTTAATTTCCATCAGTTAAACCAATATAGCTATTCTTTTCCCCAAGTACACCAACCTTTCCTGTTGAAAAGACAAACTTGTCTAAGCTGTCATTGTGTTTTCGTTGTGAGACGTGACTTAAGTAGATTGTGGTAGATTAGAATACAGTGTAACAACTTCCCATTAACAGTTTCTTGTTCCAGCCTCAAAAGAGCAATTCCGCCTGCCACAGATGGCTCACACGTAACAATCAAGCACAACAAACAAAACAGTGTTTGTAAAGTCAGAGCAGATATTAACAAGAGTCCCCTGTTGTAACATTCGTCCGATGTGTATTTTACACGTTTGTGTGTGAGTTTGAAAGCACTGACGCATCAGAACAGCTTGAGGAAGGCTAGCATGTGTCTGTGTGGGTAGGTGACGGAAAAGACGCTGAGTTTTTTCCTGGTAGGTGGTGATGGCAACGTTCTGCCGGGTCTGTAAATGCGGGCGGGCTTGCCGGTGGTATCGATGGCGGACGCGCGTGCGTGTTAGGCGCGGAGGTGACTGACACTGCTAGATAACTGTGAAAATGTTCTGTGATACGTTGGCTAATTTCTTTGCGCAGTCAAATAATTAAAAGATAATGACAGGGAGTGTATCGCAAGAAACGTGGAAACTCTCTGTTTCGGCTCATTAGGATTAGCAAGGTCAGAAAGCTGGAAAATGTCGTGTTTGCTATTAATCTAGTTTCAACCAGCTCAGAGAAGTTGTGTCTCTTCATTTATTCTCATAAAGTCGTCAGTACAGCCATGAAAGCAACGCTTTGTGTGTTTCTTAACAATAGTTGTCAGACTTCAACAGGCCCTGCTGTGAATGTTACAATGCTTCAACTGTCGGTCATTATTTTATTGTTATTGTTTAGGAGAGGATGATGACAGTTTATTTGTGAACACATGAATTTGACGTGTGTTTTTGATTGCTGCAACACGTCTGACAGTTTATGGCTTTTCAGACAGTCTGTCATGATGTAATTCAAGACCCTTGTGTTTTAAATGCGAGAACATCTAAATAAATGTTCTTTACAGAATGACTCTGATGGCTGTTTGCGGTTCATGACTGACCGTTGGAGGGGAGGGGTTAACGGCTCTGGCTCCGCCCAAGCTGTCAGACTGACATCATCAGAAAATGTCTTACGTTTCAGAGCTGAATCACATATTCAGATTTTGATTAAAGATTTAACGGATTTTAATAAAACATAATGACGTGCACTGATAAACTGTTTATAATAATCTGCAATATTTCATAAAAATATGAATATTATGTTTTGATTTGACTTTAAAGTAAGTTAGAGTTTCTCAGTTTTTCTCTGGAATGAGATCTTGCTGTCCAGTAAGGGATTTTCAATACTGTTCTTCTCTCTAAAAAGACACTAAAGCATTTTTAGTGACTCTTACGCATTTTGTGTAGCGCATTTCATTCCGCATTTACACATTTTGACCTTCAAAGGTAAAGCTGTGCTCAGAGAGGGAGAGCGAGCGAGATCTTGCATGCCACGGGCAAAGAATCATGAGAGAGGGAGAGAGTTTAAAGAGCATCATAATGCTAGCCGAGGTGCTTCAGAAATGAGGCTCCCGCATTATATCCCACAGGCTGAAGGAACCGAATCCTTCTCTGTGTGCTGACAGCAGTAATTGGCTGTTCCCATTAAATACAGGAGCTAATGGGAAAAGATGCCTGTCGGCGTTCCGAAATATGTGTTGGGAATATATGCAGTCAGAGGTGGATGTTAATGTGTGTCTGTAAGAGTGCATATGGAATTTGAACGATGGACTTGCTGTTAGTATGCCCGGCTAACAATTTATTCAAAACATTGAAGAATGTTTCCGTAATGTTTCCATTAAGTAATAAAAACTTTTGTTTTGAAAGTTCTAGGAATTATTCCAAACATCAATTTTTTTATAACCAGCTTGGTTATAAGAACGTTACTCAAACGTTTTTTAAAATTCTGTACTGTTGTTAAAACATTTCACTAACACCTCAAAAATATCATTTTTGATATAATATGTAACGTTAATAAAATTGTACTAGCCTTACTACAAAAACGTTTTTGATAACTTTTAGAGAACTTTAGCCAATGTTCGGAGAATGTTCCCTGCTTCACACTGTTCAAACTGCAGTCCCAGTCCCAGAAAACAAACTATGTCACGCACTGTAAAGTTAAATGTTGATTTTGCTGCACAGCCTGCAGAAAACAGCTGATTGATGCTGAAGTTTGTGAACCGTCGGCTTTATACACTTTACATGACTGGAATCCACAAGACTGAAGATATCTCAGAAACACATCAATACTAAAAACATCGGTACCAGAAATGCTAGACCTGACTCAGAACGACACAGTTTACCATTTTTTTAAATTTCTGCTATGAACTTTCGTGCATGCCATGCGTGTTTTGTAGTGACATCATCTGATCGCATTTAACTCTTCTACTGTAGACAAATGGCAACAAAAAACTGTTGTAATGCGCATGTTTGGAAGTGTGATGAAGCTTATGTAAGATATCACTGTTGACATGGTGTATGCAGTTCGAAATCAAAATACCCGCTTGCATGAAATGCGACAGCTCTCGCTGAAAATGAAATGCATCCTTTTACACTTCAGACATGCTCTTTGAAGTATTTCCTGCAATTTTGTGCATATTTCGGCTGTGTGCATTAACGCTTCTGTGTGTTGGATACTGTGTGTGGGTATCTCTGCATATGTAACCAACTTTGCTTTTATCGTTGTTGAAACTGTTTGTAAAGTTGCGACGTGACGCATGCTGGATTTCTTAGCTAAAAATAAGGAAGTTGGAATGTGCAGACATGGACAGAAGTGTGTACAAAAAAATGTAATAAAATTTGAAGACCAGGACATTAAATTATTCGGGAAGACATGGAACCAATTTTATCTGTCGTACACGCAGGACAGGTGGAGTGGTGGCTGTGTTGATTAGAATCCTGTCGATATTTCCTTCATTTTGGACTGACTGTTTTTTGCTTCCCGTCCCTTCGGTTTTCTTACCAGCGTGAACATCAGTTCTCATCTGCTGTCACCGCGTCCTCTCATCTCTCCAGCAACATTTTATCTCCATCTTCTGACCAAATATTTACCTTCGTAAGAAAAAACAGAATCATGGCATGATGGTAAACGTACTCCAAACATCTAATAAATTACTAGTTGCTTTCTCAAGATTGTAATTAAACTATTTCTTAATTACTATGTCTGAACAGTAAAGACATAACTTAATAACTTTTAAACCCATATCGGATTGTCCTTTTGGTTCATTTAGACCGAATGAATTACTAAGTTAAACTCTATGTTAACTGGAAGTTGCCATTACAGTGTTCTGATGTAATTCAAAGCGAAACAAAAAATGAGGGCGTGGCTTGTTTTTTTTACAAGGAGTTAATTGATTGGCTACTAGACAAGTAGGTGTTTCAAAGCATGCAGCTGACTGGGGTTGGAGGGGAGTGGTTACTGGCTTTGGCTCCGCCCTATAATAATCGTTGACTATTAGCTTCATGTTGTCGTATTAAATACATTGTGGTTGCGCAGTGTAACATGGTTAGTCCAGCTAGTTAAGCTGGTCCAGACCTTAGACCAGGTCTAGATACTGAAGACCTATGTGCTCTGATCTATATGGTGTTTAAGGGCCGTGTACGAGGGCTGTTGGAGGGCCTCTGGTCACAGATACAGGTGAGAGATCTCAGAGGCTTCTGCAGACCAAAGTGTTGATGTGAATCCAGTTCCTCACTGTGGCTCCTCACCGGCTGTCGGCCCTTGATTTATGAGGTTGGAAAGTGCCACAAATATTCCCCCTGACACCTGGGAAACCTTCTGTCATCATCTTTCATGACTTCCCTGACTTTATTTTCTGTTATTGGTAATAAAAACTAGGTGATTGGGACAGAAAAAAGAAGACTTGTAGAGTTATTTAAAGAAATTCTCCTTCTGTTCCAGGATAGAAATAATCATAAGAAATAATGACTAACAAATAAGGTTTGTTAGTCAAATAAAAACAGAATCTTCATTTTTGGTTGTTTTATTCTTCTTTTATTTAAGTCAGAATACAGAAATCAGGATATCATTGCTCCTTTGATGTCAGGTTACACAGCTCTCCTATAGATTTTCTGTACAATCATTTTTAATTTATTTCAGTATTCAAAGAGAAAGTGAAGAGTAATTGGTTTCCCATCCATGATGGAGATGAATCATTAATATTACTTGAATAGCAGAGATGTAGCTCATATTATTATTCCTGTAGATGGATATTCATATACCTTCCTGTGGTTGAGCTTGTGCAGTTGGACTCTCTCTCTCTCTGTCACTCTCTCTCTGTCTTTGGTTCTCTCTGTCTCCGTCTCTGTCTTTCTCTGTCTTTCTCTCTCTCTGGGTCTCTCTCTCAAGGTCTCTCTCTCTCTCTCTCTCTCTGGGGGCAGTCCTGCAGAGGGCTGCTGGTTCCTGGGGCACTTCCCTTTGGCATTGGCCCTGACAAACCCAGCTGGTGCTGCTCTGCTCCACCAAACACGTTACATTCCTGGGCAGGAAGTGCCCGGGCTTCCCTCCGGTGAGTCTGAAGGCTGAAAGAAATCTGTGCTCCCTCACGCCCCCACCAGCCGGCTGACTGCCAGCCTGAGCGGTGAGCCAGACGCCACCATCTCCAGCATCCTCTGTCCATCTCTGAGAAAGACTGTCGACTACTACTGCAGCCTTCTCAATAGTGTGACTTAAAAACCATGAAATCAAAATATACTATGATAATTTTCTAAAGGAATATTGCAGTATTTATTATTAAGGATTTATCTGTGTGTCATTATTTTTTTTAATTCATGAGCCCCTCACATCCGTCGAACAGTCATTTGTACTATTTAGCAGTTGTTATACAAAAATATACTACAGAACCACGAAAGAATGCTATTGGTCAGTTAGCATCGACCAATCAGCATCCACCAACCAGGATCAATTATTCCAGGAAGTCATGATGTAAAGTCTGTCAGGCCTTCTGAGATTCTGAAATGGAGATAGAAATTAGGAACATGATTTTCAGAAGTTTTACAGCAACACTGTGAGTGTTTGTTTATGGCATCTGAGTGCTTAGACCCAGAAGCAGACCTAACAAGCTTAACAAGAAGGTCTCAACAAGCGGATATCTACTTAAACAGGTGTAAATAACTAGACGAAGGGAAGAGAATGTAAAACACAAAACACATTATCATAGTAATTTAGAATTCAGATCAGATCTAAAGTGATTTCAGCGGGAACTGGGTTTCAACTGAGAGTTTGAGGGGTTTGTTTTGAGAATTTTGTATCCATGTTGCTTGCAAAATGCCAGACTCCTACTGTTATGCAAATATTCTGAGCAATATTTAAGATGTCTTTTTAAAC
>JAZGTK010022636.1:0-10209 GCA_036877625.1 Ambastaia sidthimunki | reverse complement strand
GCCACAACAAAAGAAGATGCATGTTTGATCCCACCCGCTGTTGTCTGAAACGCTACAGAGACAGAGTAAGTCAGACAGAATCTGACAATCTGAAGGTAGAGAGAGAGAGTGTGTGTGTGTGTGTGTGTGAGAGACAGAGAGAGGGAGACAGAGAGAGAGAGAGAGAGAGAGAGAGAGAGGATTAAGTTTACCTGTGAGGGGCCTGTCAGGTAGATTTAGCAGCAGAGATGATAAGCGAGGGAGTGTGTGGGAGGACGAAAGCGAGAATGAATAAGCGTTTCACAGTGCTGTCGGGCAGACAGAAGAATAAGACACTATTTCTATCACAACATCAGGTTAGTCTGTCGGAGAGGAGTTCGAGTTAAACAGGATGTCATGTTATCAGGGGCTGCTGAAGGGAGTGAGTGAGAGCGAGAGAAAAGAGGAAAGATAGTATGTAGCTATGCTCTTGAAATTGACCAGAGCCGCAGAAATTGGCTCAGAGAACCATGGGAAGAGGTTAGGAGTGATAAGCTAATAATGTTCAGTTTACAGCAATGCTTCTAATATACCTTCAAAAAATGAAAAAGAAAGACATTCTCCACTATCAAGAGCAAAGAGCAGCTGAAATTATTATGTGCAAAGTTAGTATTGCCCCCTTAAAATTGTCCTAATGTGATTTATCTCCATTCTTACTATAAACAATCGCTGCAGGGAACATTTTTTAGTGTTCTCGTTCGTAATCTTCCCCTTACCAGTCATTAATAAACTTTAAAGACACTATTAATAATGGCTCATAATTTATGTGTTAGATTTGGGGTCATCTATAAGCTTCATCTATAACCTTTTAAAAATAGCCTCAACAACTTGTTCCAATAAGAATTTCTACTATTTAGGAAGAAAAACGACTGTTGTTAAGCAACCTAATGCCATCCTTGTAAGTTCACATCAAGTATTGTTCTCACTTTACATGCACTTCATCCAATAGCCAATTTATGGCCTAACCTGGTCAGGAAAATCCCAAAATAAAACGATTACTGATACACACAATAGCAATTTTAACCAATTGTTTTAGCAAACTTGCACCATTATAAAGGTATGACAGTTCATATACAAATCATAAGTTAACAATGCATCAGCAATATTTTTATAAGGAGTACACCTGCAAAATCAAAACAAACAACACACTTTTATTATCCAGTGATAAACCTTGATACTCATTCACAGAGGTATTGACTAAACAATGTTGTACTCTAACATACTCATAAGTGTACTTAACTAAATTTGTGTTTCTGTAACAATCAGTTACGAAATCAAATAAACATTCAACTCCAACAAGCTTCATTCATCTCTGGCTTTTATGTTCAAATATACCCTTATTCACTACTCCCTATATTGCTTCACTAAAAAGACGTTTCAGTAGTGCTTATTAAATTAAAAACAACGTCACACTGAGTTAAACTGAAAACATCCATCCACTGACTCATTCATCCACGGATATCTGCTATTATAACATGTAATCAAACTCTCTGATAAAGTTTAAAATCTACAACAGAGAAACCATGATACCAAACTGTTATTGCTTGTCAAATTAGGAAGCTGCCTACAGATTATGATACTCAGTGACAAAAAACATCATGCTATTAAGAAGAATACATTAAGCATTGCAGTGACATATTCAAAGCTATACCAGTCACATCTCTGTTTAAAAGCACTACAATAAACCCAAAGTCAAGTTATTCAGTTAAGCACAAATAGCCTTACCCGTGCATCATGCTGTCTCATATCCTAGCACTGCTGTTGTCTCATCGATTTAATCCTTAAAAACATTTTGAAAAGTCTGTTTTAATTTTCACAGGAATTAACCTGTTCATATGCACAAACAAACCGCCAGTCTCTAAAAGATTTAACGCCATTGGCTGGATCGGACAGCGCCTTTAAATTCTTATCGGTGGTTGGACAGTTTACATGTCGATCAGTTCTACCTTGAGTGGGCGGTTCTTGTCGCGATTAAATAACAGCGCGACGTGACGAGAGCGCATCTGCGGTTCGGTTCTGACAAAAACTTAGCGATGATGCGTATTAATAACAACATTCGGGTTTTTACTGAAAATAAACGCATTTTAACACCGTTATTCGCCCTAGCGCCGCCACTGGTAAAGACAAGGTATTTTTCTGTATTTTTAAATTTAAATGAATTAATAATCACATTCGAATAAATTGTCTTTCATGACTATTTTTCTTCATGTCAAATTAATTGAGACTATAAGGCAAATCACAGGAGTCTACATTAAAACATCACCAATGATCAGGTGATTTTCAGCAGTGACGTCATTAGGTCGTTTTAAGGTGGGCTTTAGCCCCCCTAAATTTCTGCCCAGCCCCATTAAAAAGTGTGATTTATTCCGCAATCTGTACGCGAATTCCTGATCGCTTTAGTCCTCTTTAAATGTAATATAAAACGTTATACAGCGTCTTTTTTGAGTCAGAATCAGCAGCCACGACACAGTGTGGAGCGAACGTCAAGTGCAAGGTGTGTTTATTCATTGATAGATTTCATGCCATCTGCCTCTGTGTATTCTTTGTTGTAAATACATTTTACATAATGTATTGCAGGAGGCAAGACGCTTTTCTATCCACCAAAAAAATGTTTAATAAAGGCATGTTAAAAAAATTTATTCATTTGTCAACATGTTTGATCATGTTATTTTCATTTAAAATATTCCGGTTAAAATATTACACCGAGGGCTAAGCCCCCCTAATATTAAAAACCTAGAATCGCCCCTGATTTTCAGGCTTGTTTTTTGACTATTAAGATACAGTGTACAATGTCTCTTATACCCCCTGTGATGACAATGAGAATGCCTCATATTCTGTATATATTACACATATATGTATTTATATGCCTCATATTCTGTAAGCTTTTGGCCTAAGTCTGAAATTCTAGAATTGCCCCTGTTTATCTTTGTAAGCTACTAAATTTGTGTTAGGATGTACTTTTTTGATTAAGAATCTTAATAATTTTATTATGGAGTTTTGACCTTAGGATGCATCTAATTAAAAAATTGTGCTTATCCTTGTATCAGGTTTGGACTTTGGTGGCTGGCAGTCTGTCATTTATTTAAGCTGACAAATACTCAACATTTAGTAATTCAACAAATTTTGTAAATTGTGGTCTTCCAGTGCAACCACAAATATGCAGCATTTGGACATTTTGGCTTGGAAGAGCGATGGAGTGTGAGCGCTTTCAGCTCAAGGATTATGGATTTATTTCAGCTCATAAAGAAAACAGAGGTCTTCAGAATTGAAGTGCAAAATAGGGAAGTGTTTCACTGTCAAATTTAAAGCAATTTTCATCGTTACAGCAACAATGTTTGCTCAATAGACACACGTGTGAGAATGCACATCAGCTTGTATTTGTGTGTGTGCTGTGTGTCATTTTAGTTTAAAACAAACCTCAAGACTACGATGCTCTGGCAGGTCATGTTAATGCTGTCAGCCCTGCTTTGGTTTATGTCCATTTTCCTGGAAGCCCCGCCTCCCCATAACCACTTAAGTTAGCCCTTCAAATGTCTCCTGTCCTCCTGTATGCTCTTTTGCATTTTTCCTTTTCTTTTATATATCTAGAGCAGTTTACAAACAGTATTTTTCTTATTGATATCTGGAAAATGTACAATTTGTATGGATCACACATTTTATTAGTATATGTGTTTCTCAGGAATGAAACCCACAACCTTTGCGCTGCTGATGCAATTCTCTACCAAGTGAGCTACAAGAAATTCTTTAAACATTCTGTTGAAATAAACTTTACAAAAGTTAGGATTGGGAAACACCTGATATTTGAACCTTATTGTAAAGTGTTACCCAAACATCTTAACTGTATTGTAGAATTGGCAAGAGTAATGAGAATTAAGGCCCCACCAGGGCCTTAATTTTAAAACAAGTAAGACATTGTCATTGGACTAATTATATATTGATGTATATTGGAATCTGTCTCCTGACAAAAACCACAGCAGCTAACCCACACAACCTTTCCACAACCTCTACACGACTGTTAAACATCCAATGATATCAGTGTTCCTGGCTTACTGGTAGGCAAACTAAGCCAGAGTCACATTACCAGTCATCCTGGGTCAGGTATTCCATCTGAACTGAAAACCCCACAGTCCAAGCCAAAGTAAATTAGAGCTGCAACAGACAACAGCCAGAACAACTTTAGTGGGAGGGAAAGGGACCCCTTTATGGCTGATTTTCTGGATCCATATTACTTACCTTTATAAGCACTGCTGTTCACCAGGGACCCATCCAAAATCCGGCCAAAGTGTTAAGGCTATTGTGTTAACTCACAGCTGGAATCCATGGCTACTTCTGTCAACGGGCCCAGCTACAAATGTGTTTGTGTCTGGGACCGCCTGGCCAATTTCAAAAACCAAAAAACTTTATGCTCATATTCAAGCAGGAGTCATCTTCTGTTGACCTAGCTAGTCTCATTACAGTAATGAAATTTCACTCCGTGATGTGGCGCCATGGACCTGTATAGCTTTAGAAGCGTAGAATATTGACCTAATGCTACATGTCTGAATGATTGAACGCTTGGGTTACAAGTTTTTAATGATACAAAGTATGAAGTTTCTCTTATAACACAAGACATGAACACAAAGGGTGCCAAAAGAAAAACAAGCATGTAATATGCAAATGAGAGCTCTTGTCACAAAATGTGAAAGTTCTGACACTGCGTTTCTGGATGCATACACAGTATGACTAAACACTTTTGTTGAACAAAAGCCACACTAAAATTTTGTCAGATGATGAGGGCTTTGCCAGTTCCTCAGAGAACTAACTGCACACTGGATGTCTTTACCCAAATTGTTTATCTAGGAATCTAAGTTGGTCCTGGGCGTCGTATCAGGGTTGTGTTCTCGGCCTCCTGTTGTTCTTGGATTTTGTTCTGCCAAGATCTTTCTTTATTGCCACGCTTGTCATTTTCTTTGACTGTAATGGTAGCCTTCTATGTGCTGTAAAGTTTATAAGAAGATTGCATTGAAATCACTAGCGCCACAAAGAAAGTGTGAACTCGCAGTGATGATGTGCTGTTTACAAGTGCCAACTTACCACTGATATGAGTAAATATGAGGCATAAAGTGGAGGATTGACTATTTTTTATTGCTGGAAGAAAACTTTGAATAGATGGTAGTGTGTGGGACAATTGCTAGAACATTATGTAAAAAGCATATAATGCAATCAGCCAAATTGGTTTCAGACAGTTTTAAGGTCATTTGGCTTATGATAAAAAATATACAAGTATTCAAAAGTGACTAAAAAAGTAATAAAGACGAGATTTCATAAATGCACTTCTTTGAACCTACCTTTGACTTTTATGACATGGAAACATTACGGTCAGCATTCTCTGTCAGTTTTCTGTTCTGAAAAAGAGAAGTGGTTAATAAATAAACATATAACAGTTCGCCCAGAACATTGTCAAGAAAATGTCACAATGTCATGTTAACATCACAGAGGTAATTCTAAAAACAAAAGTCAACACAGTTGCCCGAAATTGTATATATTTTTAGGCTGGATGGACATGACTCCCTCTTTAGAAAGGCAGGGTGATCTTTTTTCACTTACATACTGTTCACTGGGGTTGTATTTTGGATGCTGATTTTTTTGTAGACAAATCTCATTTCTGCTAAAGAAGAAGTAAAAATAGTCTCTAGATTTTCGATATGCTGGCACAGTGAAGTGGATGTATAACGGGGGTGGGGGGTGTTGGGAACAGCAGCTTGTCAAATGATTATGGTTTTTGTTGGCGGTGGGGATCAAAAAAGAAGTCTGGTGGGTCGGCTTGGAGGTGCCAGGTTGCTGGGACAACAAATCAAAGATGAAGCGTCTGGTATGTCTGACTGGGTACTCATCACTCACGGCCGGAGGCTTTAGCGAGGGGAAACCGAGCCTTGCTTGAGTACACAGCTCCCTAACCTCCTGCCGTAGTCTCTTGTTATAACAGACAATGTTGACAGAGCGTTCAGCCACAGTTTGGAAACACTACACCATGTATCTGCAGAAAAGGTAGAAGCTTGCAGTTATGACAAAATGTGTTTAGCTTGGGACAGAGCCCTGGGGTGGTGGGTTTCATGGTTGATGCATTAAAGTGGAAAAAAGTTCTCATATGAGAGACACTGTCACCACTGGTGGCTAATGTAGTTATACACGGCGCACACGCCCATAGAGAAGAATCACAGTTATGATTTAGTGCATTGGTTTGGGACAGGAAGGGCAGTGGAGACTTGGAGGATATTCTTTGAAGGGTAAGCTAAGATCAGAATCCAGGATTTATTTGTAAGGGTAGAAATTGTTTTGATAGTGAAGGTAGAAGCCACGAACCTGTTTTCCTAGTCAAGGTATGAATGCATAATAAAGGTAAATATATTGCAATGTGGATCTGCATGTCAAGCGTACAGTTTTGAGCTCGAAAGCATGTTACCATAAGCTACAAGGTAAATAATGTGTTTACACAGCACTGTTCTTCTCTCGTCTGTTACATTTCCTGTCTAAAAACACAAGGATGGAATGTGAAACCACCCCCTGATTTACAGCGATGAAACACATCAAAAAGCAAACACTGACAGTAATAGTTGAGCCATTTCCCTTCACTCAGAGAAAGCATATTTTAAGAAACAATTATGGCTATGAAAACTCTACATGGAGGGAGGCGCCTTGACTTCACGCCAGGAGTGTCTTTTGTGTCTGGAAAGTCCACATCAGCCCAGGAGCCTGGGTGAATAGTCACCGAGTGGTCGGAAAGGGAAACTATTACTGTTGTTTTCTTTTGTGAGATGAAAGTAACAAAGAGGAAGCAGTTGTCATAAATTCTTTGTTTCATAGGTGTTTCTCCAGCACGTCAAATCAAGGGATCCTTTTAATCTTGCCAGCAGGAACTTTCATCCCTGTTTGAGATACATGCCTTGGAAGAGTGAAAAACAATCAATAATATCAAGAGAGGGGGAAAAAGGGAGTGCCTGATTAAACACGACCGGAAATAATAACTCCAAGTAATAAAATACACATGCTCACAGGCAACACTGTGGTCGCAAAGCTCTGGCCCCATCTTTGGCATTTTTTCATTTTGGGCGTCAAGAGCAGGTCGTGGGAAATAAACACGCTAAACAAAAAGTGGGTGTGCTGCGACTCCCACACTCGACTGTATGCCATTATTACGACAGAAGTGACAAACTGGCTTGGTTTACCAGAGAGCCTTTCTTATTTATGGCCAAAGAACTTGAAGTTGCACATTGCACAAAAGTTAAATTAGTAAAGCAACGTCTACGGTGCATTTGTTTACTGTACTAATAAGTGCACAAAGGTCATGCAGATATGCTAGAGGGGTGATTACGTTTATGTTGGCATTTAAAGATACAAACACTGTGGTTTCCATCTGTTGTGTGTACCGTTACATTCTGACAGTATTAAGTACACACAGTGATGAACTGGGATATAAACTGATATGAATATATAAATAAAGGTTAAACAATCCCATCCTCTCTGTTGGCCAAAACAGCAGATGTCTTTCTCTCAATCAAAATATTCCAGACAGTATTTTGTGTCAGATCCTAGGCATGAGAAATAGGCTATTGTGTACTCAATAATGGTGTTTAAACATTTTGAACGTCATTAGTTTGCATTTGTGTTTAAATCCCATTAAATGAAGAATGAAGCTATTGGAATCTCCAACTCTAAGAGATGCTTCAACAGGGATTTTCCAAGGCAAGACACTTAAATTACACAACAAACTACTGAAATGAGAAAACAAAAACTAACAAACATTCCGTTGTATGTATGTGAACACAAGGCCTTCATTGTGTACAAAGATGATGAATAAAGCTAGCCTGGATCTAGAGGTCGTACTAAATTTCAAACCTCCTCTATAGTCAACCCTAAAGCATAGACATATATTTAAAAGATTCATATCACGCACAATCACATTTTCCTTGATCTTTTGAGATAAAAGAGTTAAAGCTGGAGAGTTTGTCAGATGTTGTGCTGTTTCTGGCTGTATATCATGGCTACAAATATCTGAGTAACACATTTATTTCACTGTAGATTGTTTTGTGAACTTGTCAGATGTAATGCTGGCTTTGGATAGAGGATGTTATTGAAGGATAGAGCCATGCAATGTTCTTCAATATCTATATTAGTACATCATTTTTCAATGTTAAAATACTGTACCATCACATCCTAATTTGCACAGATTGTAAATAAGCCACACCTATAGTAAGCTAAAGAGAAGTAAACACTGTATCCCAGCCAGTCTGACACAGAAACCTGGGCTCATCCAATGGCATAAAATTGCAGTGGGACTGCATTTGGGTAACCTCTTTAAAAACAGTTATTGATATTAGTTATACAAAACTGTACACTTCTCAAAGCAAAAACTAGGTGTTTTGCAAAGAGGAAGGTCATCCTATCAGTTTAAATTCCTTTGCAATGACTCACATTGGTTTCCAGCTGTAGCATCAGCAACAGGAAGTGCTTGAGAATTCCACATGGCACATATCACTAAGGATAATCCTAAACTGCCCCTACAGTTATACTTTAGGTCACTTATCTTATGATGTTTAGTGTTTATTCAATTGTTTCCAAACATTTAATGTTTTCTGTGTGTTCAGATGGATGTTGCATTAGTATTGACCACACAGAAACTGACAACATCAGGTTACGTTTCCCCAGGTGTGGTTTTCTGAAAGAGGAAATATTCTGGTTAATGACTAAATGCAAAGCCAGGGCACAGTGTCCTTACAGTATAAATTATTAATATATAAACATACCAAATTACCACAATTAGTCAGGGATAAACTCTAAATTTCTTTTATATTTGTAGCCTGGCTAATAATGGTTGATATTTACAGTAGGTGTTTTGCATCCAGGACTGTTGGTATGCATATGTGTCTATAGAGAAATTTACTTTCAAAATAAGCTTTTCCTAAGAAATATTCACTGGCATAAAAGTGTGACAGTTATGTGTTTTACCATGTGATTTATGTAGTGACATCAATCCTGTTTATATTCCTTCTTGCTTGGTAAAAGGCCTCGCCATCAAGGCCATTCAAACCAATCACGTTAACACTTTCAAACTCATATACATAAACACAGCCTGCAGCCATTGCCACAGTGTCTGCATGAGCTGTGACTTCCTTGGGGTGTTAACTATATACCAACTCCTCACTGCTTACTAAGCTCTTCCCATCTAGATAACTGAGGTGATTTGATTCAAGCTGTCACCCTATTGGATTGTGCTCTCCACTTTAGTCACACCTTTCTTCACTCCATCTCTCTACTCCAGCTATTCAGTCCTCATTCAGCTCTTTAGCTATGTGGACACACAACAATATTAAAACTCATTAAGAGGATTCCTGACAACCTGTCTAATGAGTCATGAAGATGCTGTATCAGGGCTGATTAGCGAGTTTGATTCTGATGGGTCGCTTCAACAATTGGGCCCGTCCTGCTTTGAAAATGTTGGGGCCGTGGCATGGCCTCAGGGACCTTTGCTGAAGAGTTTTGAAGCCGCAAAAGATGCCAGGTGGAGTGATTAAACAAATGCTGTTGAGATGCTGCCAATAGTGTTCCTGTAGCTCAACTGGTGGAGCATTGCGTTAACAGGGCAAAGGTCATGGGTTTGATACCCTCGGTACATGTCTAATAATAACACGTTTAGCTGAAATGTAGCACTGTAAGTTACTTTGGAATGCAACCTCGTAATAAATGTATTTGCTACAGAAACTGTGAGCTGTGACCTAGCTAAAGTTACCTGTGTCTTAAAGCACGAAAGCTTTAATTAAAGCATCTAAAAGCTATAATTAAAAAAACGCTATCACAAAGCTAAGTTATTAAGAAAAGTAAAATAAGTAAGTTATTAAAAAAGAATTCAAATTCGCCAAGTGCACAAAAAAAATAGTAAAAATTGGCTTTATATGTATGGTATCTTCAAAACCCGTGTAGCAACACATTCCTGATGAAGTGAAATTAATGAGGGTTTTGTTGTTTTTGTGAGAGGTGGCATTTCACTGAGAAACTAGCTTGTAAACTATGCAGCAAAACACAATGACCTGCACTGTTTGCCCTTACAGGAAACATAGCTTAATAATTCCTCCACATATAGGAAAATAATAAAATATTTAGGGTTAGTAAATCGTGTTTGTCTCAATTTTAAAAATAGAACTATATAATTCGTTA